>OY757548.1:2988167-3000667 GCA_963584105.1 Alviniconcha strummeri
CTGAGTTTTTCGAGTGTCCTGTTGGTGTTCGTCAAGGATGTGTTCTGAGTCCAACATTGTTTTCCTTGTTTATCAACCAACTGGCAAATCATGTGACAGCAAAAGGCAGGCATGGAATACAGCTAGTGCCAGGGGTCATGGAACTATTTATCTTATTGTTTGCAGATGATGTAGCCTTATTATCGACAACACCTACTGGTTTACAAAACCAGTTAGACTGTCTTAAAACATGCTGCCAAGAGATGAAATGGAGGTAAATAAGGACAAAACAAAAATCATGGTATTCAGAAAGGGGGGATTTTTGGCTAAGCATGAAAAATGGTTCTATAACGACACCAGATTGGAAGTTGTTAATAACTACTGCTATCTAGGTTTCAATTTTACCACGAAACTGATTTGCAAGCAGGGTACAGACCACTTAGCGGCAAAAGGGAAAAAAGCAGTAATATGTCTTAGCAAAGCTTTTCAAAAATACAAAGAAATGACATACGAAACATTCTTCAAAATATTTGATTCCAAAGTGCAGCCAATTTTACTATATTCGTCTGAAATTTGGGTACTACAAAGACTTGAGAATATTGAAAAATTCACTTAATGGCTTGTAAAAGATTCCTCGGAGTTCCGGTCAGAACACCCAATAAAATGGTGTATGGTGATTTAGGAAGATTTCCTCTTTTCATAAATAGCTATATTAAGTATTGGTTTCGATTATTGGAAATGGGGAATGACAGACTACCGAAAACAGCCTATGAAATGCTGCTGTGTTTAGACAGAAATGGAAAAGACTGCTGGGTTTCTAAAATTAGGGAAATTCTGTGTGAAACTGGATTCAACTTTGTATGGCTGCAGCAGGGGGTTGGTGATAAAAACTCCTTTTTGAGGTCATTCAAACAAAGGCTAGTAGATATGTTTATACAGGAATGGTCTGGAGCTGTTAGAGATAAACATAGGTATGAAATTTATCGGTCTTTTAAGACGATCTTTGAAAAGGAGAAGTATATTTTAAACACTGATATATATTGCTTTAGAGTGGCTGTATCACAGGCTAGATTTGGAGTACTTCCATTAAACAACAACTTACACCGGTACAGCGTTTTATCTCTAGACAGAAATTGTGCTTTTTGCATAAATGAAATTGAAAACGAACATCACTTTTTGTTTAAATGCCCTATGTACGCGGACCTCAGAAGGAAATTTATACCAGATTCTTCCTTTAGATCCTTAAAAACAGCACTTGAAGCAAAAAATCAAAGTCTATGTCGGAATGTGTCAAAGTTTATTTTTCATGCCACAAACAAAAGAAAACAATTTCTTGATAGTAAGTGTAGGAATGGGTGACACTGCAGTTGTACCAAAATTGATAATTCTCTGTGTGCGCGAATGACCCCCCCCCCCCCCCCACCCGTTTATTATTCGTTTACCTTGCTTGATTCCATGCCCCCCACCCCCCACCCCCACCCCCAACCCCTTTGTTTTTTATAATGGCCTATGGCCGATGTACAATAAACAATTCGAGTTCGAGTTCTCTCTCTCTCTCTCTCTCTCTCTCTCTCTCTCTCTCTCTCTCTCTCTCTCTCTCTCTCCTCTCTCTCTCTCTCTCGGTGCTAGTGTGTAAAATTTCCTCGACGATCGATTGATTGTTAACCTCGCTGTGTGCAGTGCACGCGGTTTGTGTGTGTGTCTCACGGTCTATGTACGTGTCTCACGGTTTATGTATTTGTTTCACGGTCTACGTACGTGTCTCACGGTCTATTCACGTGTCTTATGGTCTATGCGTTGGTCTCACGGTCTATGCACGTGTCTCATGATCTATGCACGTGTCTCATGGTCTATGGTTTGTCTCGTGGTCTGTTTCTGTGTCTCACGGTCTGTGCGGTTGGCCGGCAGGTGGCGTGCTGGGCGGGAAGCCTGATGCTGAAGCACAAACACCCGGACTTCATCTCCGATGTCTACACCATGTTTGAAACCATAAGCACCAAGCTGATAATAGGTACGTGCTGACGGTCATTATAATTATAGTCTGCACTATCCACCAAACTGTCTCCTTCCTTCAGACGACAGTTAGTGTCCTCGGATGTCGGTTGACATATTAGGGACAAGCTGAGACCAATGCGTGAGCATGGTTCAGTATAGCTTTACGTCCACGGAAACCATAACGCTCGTTAGGACGGACAGCCCAAGACGGCCACCTCGACTCTCACACAGTTCCTGAACTATGGAAACTGTTTCTTTGCTGTGGTTCGATTCATAGGTCGGCTGTTTTTGTTGTTAACCCTTTCACTGCCATGATGTCAGTTGAAAACTACCCATAAAAGTGCGAAATTTGAAACACTTAAGTCTTTTTGTCTTCTTTTTTGCACTGGATGTCAACGGATCCACATCAAAACGCATAGCATTGAAAAATAGATGTTAACGGACCGGAAAATATACTGCTTGCAGGCGCATCCCAGCATTCAGCCCGGAAATTTTACAGGCTGGGGCAGTGAAGGGGTTAATCTAGCCCATCCATCGATCCAAGTAGCGTGGATGATGGCGATGCAGACATGTGTTGGTCTGGTCCGGTTTGACCTCAGCACCGCTAGGGTGGTCTGCTCTAGCAGGCCTTATCTAGTCGAATACCGAAAACGTGTTACTCTCTCTCTCTCTCTCTCTCTCTCTCTCTCTCTCTCTCTCTCTCTCTCTCTCTCTCTCTCTCTCTCTCTCTCTCATATAATTGTTTCTCCATTTTTCACTTATTCAGTAGTTTAGCAAAGACTAGTAGTTAGGTCTAAATGAACCTAAACCACAATCCTTGGAAAATCAAGTTTTCGAGTTCGAGTTCTCTCTCTCTCTCTCTCTCTCTCTCTCTCTCTCTCTCTCTCTCTCTCTCTCTCTCTCTCTCTCATATAATTGTTTCTCCATTTTTCACTTATTCAGTAGTTTAGCAAAGACTAGTAGTTAGGTCTAAATGAACCTAAACCACAATCCTTGGAAAATCAAGTTTTCGAGTTCGAGTTCTCTCTCTCTCTCTCTCTCTCTCTCTCTCTCTCTCTCTCTCTCTCTCTCTCTCTCTCTCTCTCTCTCTCTCTCTCTCTCTCTCTCTCTCTCTCTCATATAATTGATTCTCCATTTTTCACTTATTCAGTAGTTTAGCAAGGACTAGTAGTTAGGTCTAAATGAACCTAAACCACAATCCTTGGAAAATAAAGTTTTCGAGTTCGAGTTCTCTCTCTCTCTCTCTCTCTCTCTCTCTCTCTCTCTCTCTCTCTCTCTCTCTCTCTCTCTCTCTCTCTCTCTCCCTTTTGTGTTTATGGGATCGGGGCCTCTGTGATTAACGTTATCTGAAGCCTGTCTGTCTACCTATCTGACGGCATGTCTGTCTGGCGGTCTGTATGTCTGGCGGTCTGTCTGTCAACCTGTCTGACGGTCTGTCTACCTGTCTGATGGTCTGTCCACCCATCTGACGGTCTGTCTACCTGTCTGCCTGTCTGTCTACTTGTCTGACGGTCTGTCTACCTGTCTGACGGTCTGTCTACCTGTCTGCCTGCCTGTCTACCTGACGGTCTGTCTACCTGTCTGCCTGTATGTCTACCTGACGGTCTGTCTACCTGTCTGCCTGTCTGTCTACCTGACGGTCTGTCTCTTGCAGTGGACGGGGACGGGAACCAGACCCAGATCAGCCTGGAGGACTTCATGAACACCGACATGAAGGGCAAGGTCATCACAGCCGCCGCTCTGCCCACCTACAGCACTGATGACGTCTACATCAGGACCTTCCGAGTGGCCCAACGTCTGCAGGTAGGGGCATGGGTGTCCTAAACAGCACACACTGATGACGTCTGCATCAGGACCTTCCGAGTGGCCCAACGTCTGCAGGTAGGGGCACGGGTGTCCTAAACAGCACACACTGATGACGTCTACATCAGGACCTTTCGTGTAACACAATATCTGCATGTAGGGGGTTTGTCTTTAACTGCATCCGCTGATGACGTCTGTGTCAGGACCTTTCGTGTAACACAATATCTGCTGGTACGGGGGTTGTCTTTAGCAGCATCCGCTGATGATGTCTGCATCAGGACCTTTCGTGTGGCCCAACGTATGCAGGTGGGGGGGGGGGGGGGGGGGGAGCGGGCGGTTGTCTCTAACAGCACACGCTGATGACGTCTGCATCAGACTCAGCGGCTGTCGCAGCGTCCGCAGGTAGGATATGTGGAAGTACGTCCCGACAGTCCATGGCGCAGGAGACTGATGGTGTCAACATCACGTTCCCTCCGTGTGAGGTAGCGTCTGAAACAATGCGAGCAGTCTGTGAAATGTGCCACAGGCGGTCTCTAGCAAAATACACAGGTAATGTCTTTGTCACCATTCTGGTGGTGTCATCCTCTACCTCCCGATCATAATCATGGCATAATTCTCTTGTACCTCTGAGGGTGTACCTCTGGTGTAGCTTATGTACCTTGCATTTTCTCGCATTTCAGGTGAGATTACCGTAGGCGACTCATGACTTTGTTGTGTTTATGTGATGTGTTTCGAGCGCGAATTAACTCCCTAATTGTTTGCTGACTCTGTACAGGCGCTCCTGGCCTCGTTTTGTTTCTGAAGGCGACAATTGTCTTGTTTCAGATTTAACTTTACCTGACGTGTGTATACAATACTGATCCCGTGAAGGTAGATTCCGTGTACGTCACCGTGTGCTCTGTTCTTCAAGGAAAGATTGAATGGCCCTTAAAAAGCGTGTTTTGAAAATTCGAAACGTTTATTTTCATGTACGGTTTGTGGGTACACTGATGCTCTTATAGGGTGATCGCCCTTGTCATGTCAGTGTTATAGACGATACTGTGTGTTGGTATGCCAAAGTGATCACCGATATCATGCAGGGATAGCTCAGTGGTTAGAGCGCCGGACTCGTGATCGAAAGGTCGCGGGTTCGAATCCCTGCTGGAGCGGCGGGAGAATTTTATTCTCCTGGGTCAACTTTCTGTGCTGACTCTTATTTCGGTATCCGTTCCACCCCAGTGTTACCGCAGTAGCACGTAAAAGACCCCGGTCATTCTGCCAAAAGTGCAGGTGGAAGGTTACAGCTAAACACGCATACACCTTACGTATGTGGCTTTGCATGAAGTGACATGGTGCTTGATTGTATGGTGTACACAGAACGCGCCGAGATGGCAGCAGTTTCATGTGGCACCAGCCATGCCAGCGCTGTAAGTACATCACTTCGGTGGATATTCAAAAAGGTGCTATTAAAAGCTAGTCGCTCATGTAGAATCACATGCAAGCGCAGTGAGTTTGCTCGAGAGCGGAGAATAGCGCTATATAAAAGCGATCAATAATAATAATAATCATGTCAGTGTTACAAACGACGACTGTGTGTTGGTACGCCAAAATGATCATCGATGTCCTGTCGGTGTTGCAGCTGGCCCACGGCTACGTGTTGGCGGGCTTCAACTTCAAGCTGGACAAGGACAACAACTTCCTGGTGAAGACCAAGCCCACCATGGTGTTTCAGGGTGTCAATGCCACCACGGTACGTCAAAACAGGGCAGATGGGGACATGGTGTACATCTTAGGGTGTCAGTGCCACCACGGTACGTCAAAACAGGGCAGATAGGAACATGTACATCTTAGGGTGTCAGTGCCACCATGGTACGTCAAACAGGGCAGATAGGGACATGTACATCTTAGGGTGTCAGTGTCACCTCGGTACGTTAAAACTGGAAGATAGGGACATGGTGTACATTTCTGAATGTCACTGCCACCACGGTACGTGAAATTCGTATGTCTTATGAGCAATGACTGTGTTGACAGAACCACGCCTCAAAGACGGAGACGTTCTTGACCGGCAAACAGCTGGGCGATCCTCAAGTCCTCCAAGGTTCGTGTGGCAACATCATAATTATACCACCAGAGGTTTGGTTCCCTATCATAATTATACCACCAGAGGTTGGGTTCCCTATCATAATTATACCACCAGAGGTTTGGTTCCCTGTCATAATTATACCACCAGAGGTTGGGTTCCTATCATAATTATACCACCAGAGGTTGGGTTCCCTGTCATAATTATAAAGCAGAGATTGGGTTCCTATCATAATTATAACACCAGAGGTTGGGTTCCTATCATAACTGTAACACCAGAGGTTGGGTTCCTATCATAATTATACCACCAGATGTTTGGTTCCCTATCATTATTATACCACCAGATGTTTGGTTCCCTATCATAATTATACCACCAGAGGTTTGGTTCCCTATCATAATTATACCACCAGAGGTTTGGTTACCTAGGTATTTGGGGATCGCCTTTCGGGCAACACCATAATTGTACCACCTGCGTTTTGGTTCCCTGAATACTTGGGACAGTTTTGTTTTTTGTTTTTTTAGTGTGTTGTTGTTTTGGGGGGTTGGTTTGTTGTTGTTTGTTTGGTTGGTTTGTTGTTTGTCGGGGGGGTGGGGGGAAACATCATAATTATACCACCGGAGGTTTGGTTCCGTAAATATTTGGAGATGCCAATTTCCTGACCAATGATATTTAATAAAGCCTTGCCTTGAACAACGGGTTGATTTGGTCTTCTGGGTGTATGAACGATACATTCGGAAAAGTTGTCAAGCGAGAGAGCGTGAAACAACAAAGGAAGTTTTGAACTGTTTAGATGTTGTTTGCTATTTGGGGTGACTTGCAGCGAATTTGAAATGGAAAAACTCAGCTGTCAAAATAAGGTATGCACAGTGCCTGGGAAGGGATTTTGCCCTTATGGCTTTCAACGTTGACTAAATGTTCAAAACCGATTCCTTGCTTACTTGCGTGGAGATCGCCTGAAGGAGAAAGGCGTGGAAAGAAGGCTCTTCCTTGAAAAGATCAGAGAGGAAAGACAACGTTGGGGAAACTTCTAAGAGACGGGTTGGAGCGCAGATGGGCATTTCTGAGAGCACAGATACCTCCTTGAACTGAACTGAACTGAACTGAACTGAACTGAACTGAACTGAACCCACGTGGAGAAGTTCCTCTAAGCCTCTGACGGATCACCTCGTGATCACCTCTTAGTCAGTACCGCCGAAGATGTAGTACAAGCGGGATGCCGAACTTCCTGAGACCTTCAGGGAAATGTCCTAGACTTTTAGGTGAAAAGTTGACCTCAGGCGGGGACATGTTTATACATTTCCTCAAAGCATGTAGCGTAATGCTGGAATTTGGGGGGGATTAGTTTAGGTGTTGTAAGGCTCTGGTTTGTTTTGCAGGCGCCCTGACCGTCTTGGGGCAGGAGATAGTACCGTCCACTGTCCCAGCCCTGGCCAGTCCGCAGTACCGACACAACCTGGCATGCGCGCTCTTCTACAAGGTCAGGTGGCCATTACATAAAGTTTGAAAGGCGAAATCAAACCGGAGAAGTACACACACGCTATATACAGTGTTTCACGACATCACACATGTGTAATGACAGTAATTAAGTTTTGACACTTCGAGACGATTGGATTTCTAATGCACAGAAAGGAATAGTTTAACAGACATTTTGAGAAATTGAAAAGTTTAGCGGAAACGATGAGCTATTTCATCTGCATCTCGTGCTGGATGTATTTTCTGTGGCGCTGTAAATGATTGCACTTTTTTTGTTGTTGCTGTTGTTGTTGTTGTTGTTGTTGCTTGTATGCGGATTTTTACTGCTGTCGTAGATTTTAATTTTGTTTTGTTGACTGTGTGGGTATCTTTCCCGTGCAGTTCGTGTTGGGCGTGTGTTACTCCAGGACCAATGAGCTGTACTGCCAGTGCTTCAGTGTCCGTGTTTCACGTGCAGTTCGTGCTGGGTGTGTGCTGCTCCAGGACCAATGAGCTGTACCACTAAAGTACTTCACTGTCCGTGTTTCACGTGCAGTTCGTGCTGGGCGTGTGTTTCCTCCAGGACCAATGAGCTGTACTACCAAAAGCTTCAGTGTCCGTGTTTCACGTGCAGTTCGTGCTGGGCGTGTGTTCCTCCAAGGCCGCAGAGCGGTACCGCAGCGGAGGAGCGAACCTGTTGAGGCCTGTGTCGTCCGCCGTTCAGAACTACAGCACCAGAAAGGAGGACTGGCCCCTCAACGAACCCATGACCAAGACGGAGGCTGCCTATCAGGTCAGGGTTGTCTACGCGGTCATCACCATCGTCATCGTTGTTGTTGTCGTCACTATCATCATCGTTGTCGTCGTCACCATCATCATCATTGTCGTCGTCACCATAATTGTCGTCGTCACCATCATCATCTTTGTCGTCGTCAGCATAGTTGTCGTCGTCACCATCATCATCATTGTCGTCGTCACCATCATTTTTTTCGTCGTCACCATCGTTGTCGTTGTCACTGTCATCATCGTCATAGGCGTCACTATCATCTACGTTGTCGGCACCATCAACATGTATCATTATTACCATTCTCAGAATTATCTTCGTCACTATTCCATTCGCTCCAGTATGAGCTACAAGGTTGACTGGGTGTTCTAAATCATTTACTGTCTTCGTTTGGAGTTTAGGTGTCTGAACAATGCACGGGTAAAAGCTACTTTTTCTGTTTTGACTGATGAGAGTAGTGCCATTTGTACGTGCAGACTCGCGTACGGTGTTCGTTCAGCCCCCGTACGCATGGACATCTGCGCGCACGTTAAGAATCCCAAACACTGACAGCCAAACCATTGTCTGGACATCCGAAGATGCTGCACACACTGGTAGCAATGGACAGCGTTGCTCTTGTGGCTGCTGTAGCCTTAAGGCGATCCGAATTTCACACAAGGGACTATTGAAATATAACAATAAGAACATTGTCCAGGTCTTTGGCATTTTAATGTCATCGTCAGCTTCAAGCGACGAATGACGAATGGTCCAATGACGAATTGTTGGTCCTCCAGGTGTCCGGAGAAACCAAGTTCCTGGATGACCTCCCCCTGGTCCAAGGGGAGCTGTACGCGTCTTTTGTCCTCAGTAACCAAGGCAACGCCAGGATCGCCTCCATGGACCCTTCAGCTGCTTTGGTTAGTCGCTGACCCGATGGTTACCTTTGATCTTTCCTTCTGTTTCTGTTGTGATTTTGTTTGTTGTTGTTGTTCTTGGGTGATTTTTCTTTACTTTTCGGTTTTGTTCTGATTGTTTGTTTAGTTTGTTGTTGTTGTTGTTGTTGTTGCTGTTGCTGTTGTTGTTGGTATTTTTTGTTGTTTGCTTTGTTTGTTGTTGTTTTGTTTTGTTTGTTGTTGTTGTTTGTTTGTTTGTTTGTTTGTTGTTGTTGTTTTGTTTTTTGTTGTTGTTGTTTTTCGTGTTTTATGTTCTTGTTTGGCTGGTTTCTCTGGTGTCGTTTTGCTGTTGCTGCTGCTGCTGTTGGGGGTGGGGAGGGGGGGGGGGCGGGGGGCAGGCGAAGGGTTGAAATTGCATGACGTCTACTGGGCATCTCTGAGCTCCTGAAGGATCAACCGTTTCCTGCCAAACAAACCGTGCTGCTGGTGCCACACCTTCCTGGCCCAACCACAAACGTTCATTGTCTCCAAACTGAACCTGTCTGTTCCCAGGCCATGAGCGGGGTGTACAAGTTCATCCAGGCCTCTGACATCCCTTCGGGCGGAAAGAACAACTTCGCTCCTCTCAGCATGGGCTTCGCAGCAGAAGAGGTACTTAAACTGTTCGGTCACTGTGCTGTCTTACAGCAAGGTTTGATGTATGTCCGCTCACTAGCGTCAGAAAAAGCTTAACAATGGTAAGTTTCCTTTGCGCAACGCCAAACAGAAGTGCCCGTGATACTGTTTCGTGCGCAGACATTTTAATGTGCACGTGCTTTACACTATTTCCTTCTGTGTGGACAAGTTATTTTCCACGTGCTTGACATTGTTCTCTTTTTGTGACAAGTGAATATGCACGTGCTTAGTATTGTTATATCTGTGTGTGGACGAGTGAATGTTCACGTGCTTGACAGTTTGTCTGTGTGGACAAGTGGATATGCAACTGCTTTGCATTGTTGACTGTGTATGGACAAGTGAATGTGCACGTGCCTGACACTGTTTTCACTATGTGGACAAGTAGATATGCACGTGCTTTATATTATTTTCTTTCTGTGGCCGTGGGTTCATGTCCACGTGGTGGGGACGTGATAAATATGCCTACTTGTACGTGTGTGCGAGTGCGTATTATCTATATATATCTAGCTTTCTCGCCCCTTTTGTTCTGTTCTTGGTGTAAGTTTAGTCTCCACGGTGATTTCAACTATATTTTGCTCTAGATACAGTCTCCCGACAATAATCCGTTTTCTTCTCCATCCTTATGCCTATCTCTGCCTGCAAATGTTTTTCTCCATTTCTTATCAGTGAAGCTCTCCAGATGAACTCTGTTTTAAAACTCGTTGTGTCCAGAATGTGATCCAGCTTCTGATTTGTGATTTAGTGACTGTGTATTTTGAACTGGTGTAAAAGAATTTCTGAATGCGTAATGCCTCCTTGTGTGACCCTGTGCGTTTGACGGGACGTTAAAGTCCAAGAACTAACTAACTATAAGTCTGTGTGCCCAGCTGCTATGCAGTGGACAAGTACTGTACGCTGGACAACCTTTGGCCATCATCGTCGCTGGTCAGTTTCTCTTTCATGTTTTTTTTTTTTTTTTCTTTTCTTTTTTTCGCTTTTCTGTTATGTCCTGAGATCTCTCCTGGGTATTGTCTTGCTGTGTCTGTTTGCTTGCTTTTGTGCTTTCCTTTCGGTGAATTCCTTTTGTTTCCCTTTCTCTGTCCCAACTGCCGCCCTGCCTCTTCTTCTTTCTTTCTTAGTTTTATTCTCGGGCGCTTGGGATTATTTTCTTCTGTTTTTTCCCCTCCCATTTCTGGTCTATTTTCCCTTTTTTTTTTTTTTTTTTTTTTTTTTTGGGGGGGGGGGGCGGGGGGGGTTGTGTGTGGCTATTGTGGGGTTTGGGAGTGTTTTGTTGTTGTTGTTTTGGGGGTGGTGTGTGTTGTTGTTGTTGATGTTGTTGTTGTTGTTGTTGTTGTTATTGTTTGGTTGGCTGGTTGGTTGGTTGGTTGTTGTTGTTTTGTTTTTGTTTTAAAAATGTGTATCTTCCTTTCTATCATTGGTGTGTATTTGCGTGCGTATAGGTATGCCCTTGTGTGTGTGTTTGTGTGTGCGGGGGGGGGGGTGTCTGTCTGTTTGTGTCTGTGTACCTACAATGTTTATTTCTTTTTCTTTTCTTTTTTTCTTTTCTTTTTTTCTTTTTTTTCGGGGTGGGTGGGGTAGGAGGGCTGGGGGGGCTGGGGGGGGGGGTCATTTCCATATAGCTATCATCTTTTTCTGTTACTGTTGTTACAAGCTGTACCTTTTTCTAACCGTTTGTCTTGGCCTGAGGCCTATCGGTCAACCCTTAGCCCTGGTGTTGCACGTGCAGACAACCCGCAGACAGCGGACACGGCAGCCGCCATGGTGGCCGTGACCTACACAGACGTGCAGAAGCCCCTCACGGACCTCAAGGAGGCCATCCAGCAGAGGTCCTTCTTCCCTCATCCGCCAGACCCCATAGTGGTGGGCAACCCTGACCGTGAGTAGCTAATAGTCCCGTAGTTGTGCGTAACCCTGAGCGGGAGTAGCTAATCACTTAGTGGTAGGCGGCCCTGACCGTGAGTAGTACATCACCGCATAGTGATGGGCAACCCTGATCGTGAATAGCTAATCAACCCGTAGTGGTGGGCAACCATGATCGTGAGTGGCTCATTACCCTGTAAGCACAGACCACTTCCTGGTCGACTCACAGAATCACGATGCTTGTTGGTCATTGCAGAGGCCATCTCCTAATCGACTCACCGAATCACAATGCTTGTTGGTCATTGCAGATGCCATCTCCCAAAAGACTCACCGAATCAAGACGCTTGTTGGTCATTGCAGAGGCTATCTCCCAGTCGACTCACCGAATCACGATGCTTGTTAGTTACTGCAGAGGCTATCTCCCAGTCGACTCACCGAATCACGATGCTTACTGGTCATTGCACATACCACCTCCTAATCGACTCACCGAATCACGATGCTTGTTGGTCATTACAGAGGCCATCTCCCAGTCGGCTCACCGAATCACGGGCTCCATACAGATGGGAACTCAGGCCCACTTCCACCTGGAGCTGCAGACCAGCCGCTGCGCCCCCAACGACGACGGCGGCATGGACGTGCAGACCACCACCCAGTGGATCAACGCCTCGGCGGAAATCATCGCCGGCGTCCTCAACATTCCGCAAAGCGCGTGAGAAGCAAACCCTAATGCTGAGCTGTGCGGGCAGGGCACCTGGGGAGGGAGGGGTGCGGAGAGATGTTCGCTGTGCGTGTGTGTGTGTGTGTGTGTGTGTGTGTGTGTGTGTGTGTGTGTGTGTGTGTGTGTGTGTGAGTGTGTGTGGTGTGTGTGTGTGTGTGTGTGTGTGTGTGTGTGTGTGTGTGTGTGTGTGGTGTGTGTCTGTATGTGTGTGTGTGTGTGTGTGTGTGTGTGTGTGTGTGTGTGTGTGTGTGTGTGTGTGTGTGCGTGCGAGCGTACGTGCGTGCGTGAGGGCGTGCGTGCGTG
>OY757548.1:3003398-3018294 GCA_963584105.1 Alviniconcha strummeri
TCCATATCTTTATATGACGACATTAGGAGAAAAGAAGCTAGTCAGAAAGAGGAATTTGCGAATTCTTTGTACCTATCAAACACCTTTTAAGGCCCCTTGTTTGTGGGTATCCGAGAGGTACAGGAAAGGGTTTCTGAGAGGATAGAAAAGGTACCAGGGCGGTACGTGGATGGTACCTTGAAAGCTTCTCGTGTGGCGGAGAGAGGGAGACAGAGAGCGATCGGAAATAGTGTAGTCGTGTGTGAGTGTGTGTGTTTGTGTGTGTGTGTACATGCGTTCTTCCGTGCGTGCGTGCGTTCGTGCGTGTTTGTGTGTGTGTGTGTGTGTGTGTGTGTGTGTGTGTGTGTGTGTGTGTGTGTGTGTGTGTGTGTGTGTGTGTGTGTGTGTGTGTCTGCGTGCGTGCGACGTTTTGTGTATGTGTATACAATTTGTTGCACCTCCTTGTACCGACCAAAAGAGAGGCCCGAATTGTCGGTTACTTTTGAATTTGATCCCTGGACATCCTTTTACAACTATATGACGACATTAGGAAAAATAAGGTAGTGAGAATAGAATCTGCGAATTCTTTTTACCTGTCGGACACCTGTCGAAGGCCATTTGTGTGTGTGTGTGTGTGTGTGTGTGTGAGTGTGTGTGTGACCGGACCCTTTTCACTATGTGTGTCACAGATCTGACCTGACCCTGGTGTCTGTATGTCACAGACCTGCCCTGACCTGACCCTGTTCACTGTATGTGTCACAGACGTCCCCTGACCCTGTTCACTGTGTGTGTCACAAGCCTGTCCTGACCTGACCCTGTTCACTGTGTCACAGACTTCACCTGACTCCGTTCACCCGGTTCACTGTGTGTCTCACAGATTGAGTGTCTCACAGAGCTTGCCGTGTTCATTGTGTGTGTCACAGACCTGACATAACGCAGATCCCTGTGTGTCTCACAGACCTCACCCAGTTCACCGTGTCTCACAGACCTCACCCAGTTCACTGTGTCTCACAGACCTAACCCAGTTCTTTGTGTCTCGCAGACTTGGCCGTGTTCAAAGTGTGTCTCTCACAGACGTGGCCGTGTTCACTGTGTGTCACAAAGACCTGGCTGTGTTCACTCTAAATCTCACAGACATGGCGGTGTTCACTGTGTCACACAGACACGGCCATATTCACTGTGATTCACACAAACCTGACAGTGTCCACTGTGATTCACACAGACCTGGAGGTGTTCACTGTGATTCACACAGACCTGGCGGTGTTCACTGTGAGTCACACAAACGTGGCGGTGTTTGCTGTGATCCACACAGACCTGGCGGTGTTCGCTCTGATTCACACAGACCTGGCGGTATTCACTGTGATTCACACAGACCTGGCGGTGTTCACTGTGATTCCTGGCGGTGTTCACTGTGATTCACACAGACCTGGCGGTGTTCACTGTGATTCACACAGACCTGGCGGTGTTCACTGTGATTCACACAGACCTGGCGGTGTTCACTGTGATTCACACAGACCTGGCGGTGTTCACTGTGATTCACACAGACCTGGCCGTGTTCACTGTGTGGTGCAGGGCGTGGTGGAGTGCTGCAAGATGCTAAGGGCCCGGATGGACCCCGTGCGACAGGCGATGGGGAACCCCCCGTGGCAGCAACTGGTTGCCCTGTGCTACTCTAAGGGCATCGACCTCACCGCCCACTACCTGTGAGACACACACACACACACACACACACACACACACACACACACACACACACACACACACACACACACACACACATTCACGCACGTACACGAACACACACACACACACACACACACACACACACAGATACACACACACACACACACACACACACACACACACACACACACACATTCACGCACACACACCGATTAACAGCGGTAACTGCGTGACTGTCACATCATTGCAATGACGTGTCGTTGTCTGATAACTGCAATGGCTGTTGTAAGAAGTAACCAAATGTGTCGTTGTCTGATGACTGCAATGGCTGTTGTAAGAAGTAACCAATTGTGTCGTTGTCTGATGACTGCAATGGCTGTTGTAAGAAGTAACCAACTGTGTCGTTGTCTGATGACTGCAATGGCTGTTACTAGTGTGTGGTTGTCTGATGACTGCAGTGGCTGTTGTAAGAAGTAACCAACTGTGTCGTTGTCTGTTGACTGCAATGGCTGTTTTAAGAAGTAACCAACTGTGTCGTTGTCTGATGACTCCAATGGCTGTTACTAGTGTGTGGTTGTCTGATGACTGCAGTGGCTGTTGTAAGAAGTAACCAACTGTGTCGTTGTCTGTTGACTGCAATGGCTGTTTTAAGAAGTAACCAGCTGTGTCGTTGTCTGATGACTCCAATGGCTGTTACTAGTGTGTGGTTGTCTGATGACTGCAGTGGCTGTTGTAAGAAGTAACCAACTGTGTCGTTGTCTGCTGACTGCAATGGCTGTTTTAAGAAGTAACCAGCTGTGTCGTTGTCTGATGACTCCAATGGCTGTTACAGGACGCATCCTCATGACCTGGCCACCTTCCGCTACAACGTGTACGCGGCCACTGTGACGGAGGCGGAGGTGGACATTCTGACTGGACAGTCCCAGATCATCCGCGCCGACATGCTCTACGACTGTGGGGAGAGGTAACGCTGATGGTGGTGATGGTGGTAGTGATTATGATGAAGATTATGACGATGATGATGATGGTATTCTGAATGGATAGTCCCAGATCATCCGCGCCGACATGCTCTACGACTGTGGGGAGAGGTAACGCTGATGGTGGTGATGGTGGTAGTGATTATGATGAAGATTATGACGATGATGATGATGGTATTCTGAATGGACAGTCCCAGATCATCCGTGCCGACATGCTCTACGACTGTGGGGAGAGGTAACGCTGATGGTGGTGATGGTGGTAGTGATTATGATGAAGATTATGACGATGATGATGATGGTATTCTGAATGGACAGTCCCAGATCATCCGTGCCGACATGCTCTAGGACTGTGGGGAGAGATAACGATGTTTGTGGTAATAGTGGTAGTGATGACGGTAATGATGATGATGATGGTGATAGTAATGGTGATGATGATGGTGATGATGATGATGACATTCTGACCGGACAGTCCCAGATTATCCTTTTCGACATGCTCTACTATTGTGGGGAGAGATAACGGTGGTGGTGGTGGTGGTGGTGGTGGTGGTGACGATGATTAAGATAGTGATGACCGGACAGTCCAAGATCATCTGTGCCGACATACTCTACGACTGTGGGGAGGTAACGGTGATGGCTGCCATGGTGGTGGTGATGATGTCGATGGTGATGATGATCACTGTCGACATTCTGAGGGGCAATCCCAGATTCATCTGTGCCAACCTGTTTTTCGATTGTGACATGATGGTCGTCTGCTATCGCAATGATGTCCTACATGTCCCTCACACACATACACACACACACACACACACACCCCTATGTGTGCAGCATGAATCCCGAGCTGGACATGGGTCAGATTGAGGGAGGCTTCATGATGGGCCTTGGCTACCACCTGACGGAGAAGGAAAAGTTTGACCCCACCACGGGCGAGGTGATCACCGATGGCACTTGGGTAGGTATACCGACTGGCACTGGGGTGGCTACGAACTCCAAGCACTGGTTTACGACATCCTCTCTTCAAGGAGGAAGGTGCCGGAAGGCGATGCCCGGAGTGTGGGGTGGCTACAGAGTGGGTACAATGGTGTGAATACAGTGTGTGTACAGAACAGGCATGGGTAGGTACATGGCAGGTATACCGACTGGCACACAGTGGGTACAATGGTGTGAATACAGTGTGTGTACAGGACAGGCATGTGTAGGTACATGGCAGGTATACCGACTGGCACACAGTGGGTATAATGGGGTGAATACAGGGTGTGTGACAGGCATGGGTAGGTACCAGGGCACGTGCAAAATGGATACGGGGTAGGTAGATACATACGGATGAAGTGCATGGTAAGTTCGGGGTAGGTACGTGGAGGTGACGAACATGAAACGATTTTTTTTTTCTCCATCTTAGCACTTCTGGGTTTGTTTCTTGTTTGTTTGGATTTGTTGTTGGTTTGTTTTGTTGTTGCTTTTGTTTGTTTGTTTGTTGGGTTTGTCTGTGTGACATTTTTTGGGTTTTATTTGTTGTTGTTGTTGTTTTGCCTTTGCTGGGGGGGAGGGGGGAGGCTTTTTTTCTTCTTCTTGCAATCACGTCGTCTCTTTTATATCCTTCTTCCATGCCCACTAGAAGAGACGTGTATTTATGTGGAAAATTCAGCCTGCATGTTTCCATACCTCCATCCCTTGCACCTCAAAGATAAAGGGAGAGACAGAGGTGAAGAAGAGGTTGATGACCAAATGGTGTATGTCGGCAAGACTTGTCTAACGATCAGCGAAAACAAGTTCAGTTACAATGTTTGCCATTTTCACGCAAAGGAACCTTCTGTTTGTCGATAGTTACAGGTCTGAAGTCTTTGGAGTCGTTTGCCCTTTTGTCTAAATTTAGTTTTTAAGTGTTATTTTGTAACCCCTTGATTTGATTTTGTATGCGTTAGCTATTGCTTCGCATAAATACAAACCACCGATGCCTAACACCAGTCCCAGTACACACTTCTGCTGCCGAAGGTCATGAACTCTTTCCATGCAGCAATACACCCTCCACCCCCGAGACCCCACCCCCTGATGCCCAAGGTCAGTTTACGCATTAACTCTTTCTATGCAGAAATACCCTAACCATCCCCAGCCCGCACCCTATCTCCTGGTGCCGAGCTCATTGCAGGCATTAACTCTTTCTATGCTGAAATACAAGCCCCCATGCCCAAGGACTTTCCATGCACTAATCGTTTCTATACAGGAATGCACATCCACAATGTCCAAGGTCAGTGCACACGTTAACCCTTTCTGTGCAGGAATACAAACCGCCGATGCCCAAGGACCTGCCTATTGATTTCCGCGTGACATTGCTAAGGGATGTACCTAATCCACTGGGCGTCCTGCGATCCAAAAGTACCAATTAGTTCTTTGTCTGTCTGTCTGTCTCTCAATATATTTATCCTTTCTTTTAGAAAGCTATCAACAAATCAACGCAGTGATCAATCGCGTTGTTTATCAATAAAAGCACTCGGTATTTTTACTCTATCCCTTTTCTTATTCATTCATTAATCCATCAAATGAGTCAGTCAACCATTCAGTCGCCATACTAATCAACTAATATAGCAGTAATCGATCAATCAGTTATGCGGCAGTCAATTAAGGCATTGATTTACCCTATGTATCCACTTAATAATAATATAATAATGGACATTACTATGGCGCATGATCCCTAGTAAGGTCTAGGCACAATGCGCCGATCAGTCAATAAACCAACAAATAAGTCATTTAACCGTTCAGTCAACTGATCAGTCAGTCAGCTAATGGTCAGTTAGCTGGTGGTCAGTTAGCTGGTGGTCAGTTAGCTGATGGTCAGTCAGCTGGTCAGTCAGCTGATGGTCAGTTAGCTGGTGGTCAGTCAGCTGATGCTCAGTCAAGACGTGTGTCCAACAATCGGTCAGTGACTGTGACCTGTCTGCAGCTGCCGGCGAGCCTCCATTGATGATGTCGTCATCTGCCCTGTTCGCCATCAAACACGCAGTGGAGGCTGCACGTGCCGAGATAGGCCAGGACACCTTCTTCACCCTCAGTCAGTCTCTCTCTCTCTCTCTCTCTCTCTCTCTCTCTCTCTCTCTCTCTCTCTCTCTCTCTCTCTCTCTCTCTTTCTCTCTCGCCCATGTTTGTGTGTGCGTGCGTGTGCGCGCGCGCACGTGCGTGCGTCTGTGTAACTATGTGTGCGTGCGTGCGTCTGTGTAACTATGTGTGCGTGTTGTTTAATAGTTTTTTGGTTTTGTGTGTGTGTGTGTGTGTGTGTGTGTGTGTGTGTGTGTGTGTGTGTGTGTGTGTGTGTAACTATGTGTGCGTGTTAATAGTTTTTTTGTTTTGTGTGTGTGTGTGTGTGTGTGTGTGTGTGTGTTTTCTTTCTTTCTTTCAATACGACGGCAAAACATGTTTGTGTTTCAATCTGCATTTGCTGTTACCGTCGGTTGTTGGTTTGAACGTATTACAATGACCTTAGCACTGCTTCAAGAGATTCAGCTGCCCGGACTCTACAAGATGTTCTCTTCCCTTGTTTCAGACTCCCCGGCACTGGTGGAGGACGTTCAAATGGCCTGCATGGTTGACCCGTCACAGTTTACCTATGGACAGTAGAAAACCCGGAATTCCGGCAAGAAGACGGACTCGTCTCGCCCTTACGGCCAGAAAAGGCGTGGTTTGACATGCTGTCTTTACTGAGATAATTAGCACAGTTTTCTGTGGACAGACTTCAGCTGTTAGACAAGCTCGATGGTCTTCTAAACAGCGGAGACAAACGACTCGATCTTCACGCATGTGTATGGAACACCTAGAGAAAAGTATCCGCAGAAACACAGCAGGAAAAAGCTCAACATTTCTTCCCAGGCGCGTAGAGGTGGTATGCTGTGCAGTAATGCCAATGTGATGAACTTGTGCGCAAGTCGCTTGTAACACATGTTTCAGCTTTGTTTCCTAAGTTGTTATCACGCCCAGAATGAGATGAAAAGGCCGAGCAGTTCAAAACCATATGCTATGTACTCGGATACGCACGTCATTTGGCAAACTGAATTATACTTGGATTTACTCATTTTGATTACTCAGTAAGTGTCCTGTTTTTAATGTGTATGTGTACCCCCCCCCCCCCCCCCACCCCTTTGTGGAACGGTTCGGGAGAGAGCGGGGGGTGCACAGAGCAAATATTTTATACATCTCAACGTTTCTTTCGAAAAACTCGTGTTTATTTCCCCAACATTTAAACGCTGGTTCATAAAAGTATATTGTGTCGACCATAATGTAACCTTATTAATAACCACACACACACACCAAAAAACTAAAACAAAAAGCAAGTACTCTTTCATTTCGGAATCAGCACAATGAAGATCAGTTATACTGACCTGTCTAATTTTCCATAACACTATAATTACAGATTCCAAAGTCACGGCTTTTACGTGCTATTAAAAATAATTGCAATTCGCGTTGTTATGAACACATCATGTACCTGCTAAAAATAGGTCAATGCACTGTTGCCGCTAATTACCACAAATCTGTGTTGTAAATGTCCAGACTTGTCCCCTTCGCCCCTCCCTTTTCCTTCTTTAGTGTGTCATTCGAGCCCGAGCCACACACGCCATCTTTGTTCTGAACGCCAAGACTGGTCAGAAACGATGGCTACAACGGACAGCAAGACCAGATCAACATGCTAGACAGTTGGAGCCAAACAATCTTCCGTCCACGCACTGGAGGCTCGGGAAACATCTCAAGAGACTGGGTCTTGTGGACTGGACTTGGGCACCAGGGTCCGGGGGCTGGACAATGGACTGCCACTGACCAACACCGGACACCAAGCTCTCCAACTGACCGACACCGACTTGGGCACCAAGCTCTGGGGGCTGGGCTATGGACTGTCACTGACAAGCTTTGGGGGCTGGGCTATGGACTGTCACTGACAAGCTCTGGGGGCTGGGCTATGGACTGTCACTGACAAGCTCTGGGGGCTGGGCTATGGACTCTGACAAGCTCTGGGGGCTGGGCTATGGACTGTCACTGACAAGCTTTGGGGGCTGGGCTATGGACTGTCACTGACAAGCTTTGGGGGCTGGGCTATGGACTGTCACTGACAAGCTCTGGGGGCTGGGCTATGGACTGTCACTGACAAGCTCTGGGGGCTGGGCTATGGACTCTGACAAGCTCTGGGGGCTGGGCTATGGACTGTCACTGACAAGCTTTGGGGGCTGGGCTATGGACTCTGACAAGCTCTGGGGGCTGGGCTATGGACTGTCACTGACAAGCTCTGGGGGCTGGGCTATGGACTGTCACTGACAAGCTCTGGGGGCTGGGCTATGGACTGTCACTGACAAGCTTTGGGGGCTGGGCTATGGACTCTGACAAGCTCTGGGGGCTGGGCTATGGACTGTCACTGACAAGCTTTGGGGGCTGGGCTATGGACTCTGACAAGCTCTGGGGGCTGGGCTATGGACTGTCACTGACAAGCTTTGGGGGCTGGGCTATGGACTCTGACAAGCTCTGGGGGCTGGGCTATGGACTGTCACTGACAAGCTCTGGGGGCTGGGCTATGGACTGTCACTGACAAGCTCTGGGGGCTGGGCTATGGACTGTCACTGACAAGCTCTCGGGGCTGGGCTATGGACTGTCACTGACAAGCTTTGGGGGCTGGGCTATGGACTCTGACAAGCTCTGGGGGCTGGGCTATGGACTCTGACAAGCTCTCGGGGCTGGGCTATGGACTGTCACTGACAAGCTTTGGGGGCTGGGCTATGGACTGTCACTGACAAGCTCTGGGGGCTGGGCTATGGACTGTCACTGACAAGCTTTGGGGGCTGGGCTATGGACTCTGACAAGCTCTCGGGGCTGGGCTATGGACAGTCACTGACAAGCTCTGGGGGCTGGGCTATGGACTGTCACTGACAAGCTTTGGGGGCTGGGCTATGGACTGTCACTGACAAGCTCTGGGGGCTGGGCTATGGACTGTCACTGACAAGCTTTGGGGGCTGGGCTATGGACTCTGACAAGCTCTCGGGGCTGGGCTATGGACAGTCACTGACAAGCTCTGGGGGCTGGGCTATGGACTGTCACTGACAAGCTTTGGGGGCTGGGCTATGGACTCTGACAAGCTCTCGGGGCTGGGCTATGGACTGTCACTGACAAGCTTTGGGGGCTGGGCTATGGACTCTGACAAGCTCTCGGGGCTGGGCTATGGACAGTCACTGACAAGCTCTGGGGGCTGGGCTATGGACTGTCACTGACAAGCTTTGGGGGCTGGGCTATGGACTCTGACAAGCTCTCGGGGCTGGGCTATGGACAGTCACCGACAAGCTCTGGGGGCTGGGCTATGGACTGTCACTGACAAGCTTTGGGGGCTGGGCTATGGACTGTCACTGACAAGCTTTGGGGGCTGGGCTATGGACTCTGACAAGCTCTGGGGGCTGGGCTATGGACTCTGACAAGCTCTGGGGGCTGGGCTATGGACTGTCACTGACAAGCTTTGGGGGCTGGGCTATGGACTCTGACAAGCTCTGGGGGCTGGGCTATGGACTCTGACAAGCTCTGGGGGCTGGGCTATGGACTCTGACAAGCTCTGGGGGCTGGGCTATGGACTCTGACAAGCTCTGGGGGCTGGGCTATGGACTCTGACAAGCTCTGGGGGCTGGGCTATGGACTGTCACTGACAAGCTTTGGGGGCTGGGCTATGGACTGTCACTGACAAGCTCTGGGGGCTGGGTTATGGACTGTCACTGACAAGCTTTGGGGGCTGGGCTATGGACTGTCACTGACAAGCTTTGGGGGCTGGGCTATGGACTCTGACAAGCTCTGGGGGCTGGGTTATGGACTGTCACTGACAAGCTTTGGGGGCTGGGCTATGGACTGTCACTGACAAGCTTTGGGGGCTGGGCTATGGACTCTGACAAGCTCTGGGGGCTGGGCTATGGACTGTCACTGACAAGCTCTGGGGGCTTTGGCTATGGACTGTCACTGACAAGCTTTGGGGGCTGGGCTATGGACTGTCACTGACAAGCTCTGGGGGCTGGGCTATGGACTGTCACTGACAAGCTCTGGGGGCTGGGCTATGGACTGTCACTGACAAGCTCTTGCTGGGCTATGGACTCTAACAAGCCCTGGGGGCTGGGTTATGGACTCTGACAAGCTCTGGGGGCTGGGCTATGGACTGTCACTGACAAGCTTTGGGGGCTGGGCTATGGACTCTGACAAGCTCTCGGGGCTGGGCTATGGACAGTCACCGACAAGCTCTGGGGGCTGGGCTATGGACTGTCACTGACAAGCTTTGGGGGCTGGGCTATGGACTGTCACTGACAAGCTCTGGGGGCTGGGCTATGGACTGTCACTGACAAGCTCTTGCTGGGCTATGGACTCTAACAAGCCCTGGGGGCTGGGTTATGGACTCTGACAAGCTCTGGGGGCTGGGCTATGGACTGTCACTGACAAGCTTTGGGGGCTGGGCTATGGACTCTGACAAGCTCTCGGGGCTGGGCTATGGACAGTCACCGACAAGCTCTGGGGGCTGGGCTATGGACTGTCACTGACAAGCTTTGGGGGCTGGGCTATGGACTGTCACTGACAAGCTCTGGGGGCTGGGCTATGGACTGTCACTGACAAGCTCTTGCTGGGCTATGGACTCTAACAAGCCCTGGGGGCTGGGTTATGGACTCTGACAAGCTCTGGGGGCTGGGCTATGGACTGTCACTGACAAGCTCTGGGGGCTGGGCTATGGACTGTCACTGACAAGCTTTGGGGGCTGGGCTATGGACTCTGACAAGCTCTCGGGGCTGGGCTATGGACTGTCACTGACAAGCCCTGGGGGCTGGGCTATGGACTGTCACTGACAAGCTCTGGGGGCTGGGCTATGGACTCTGACTGACGCGAACTTAAGGCAACCACCAGACTGTGTATCTAGCATGACCTACAGCGAACACAGAAGTCCAGTGCGAGCGTGGTATACGTCATGCAAAAAAAACACGCTGATACACAACGTTCACGGTGTCCATTCTGTCCTGTTCGCTCATTCTGAAAGACTTCCTTCTGACTGAAATGATTATGCCCGTAAGTCGAAAGATTGTTTTTCAGATCTGTACGCTCGGTTGTTAATATGTTCTATTGTTTGCCTAGTTTTATGCACTATATGTTTTACTAGACCTATCATTCCATTGTGCTACTGTTGTTTTTTGAGTATGCGTTTTGGTTGCTGTTACTGGAGGGGGAAGGGCTTTGTTTTTGTTATTGTGCTTTCTTTATACGCCTCAACTATTTCTTTGTGATCAAGCCAAATACTGAATCCAAACACTGAATGTAGCAATTACTATGTGCCAATCACACATACTATGTTGTTATAAGTTTCTTTCACCAGTAAAGATTTTTGAAAACATTCTTCAGTGTTTACAACTGTTAACAATAATTATCTACACACACACGCGCGCGCACACACACACACACACACACTCACACACACACACACACACACACACACACACACACACACACACACACACACACACACACACACACATGACAATCGATTACTTTTAATTCAAAACAGCTGTAATTATAGAATACAACATTCATGTACAAAATAGACATACACGCGCAATTTTTGCTCTAAACACCAAGACTGATCAGAATGAAGAACCTTCGTGAATATTCAAAATCCTCAAAAACTTTCTCTCTCTTTTTGTGTTGGGAACGGGGGGAGGTGGGGGGTGGGGGTCTAATTTCGTTCAGTCAACGTCCTTTCATTTTTCTGTAACAGAGAACATACACAGTGAAATCAAGGTTTTGTGAAGATCTTGAAACGGAAACGAAGCGAATGCCATATGTGTAGTCAACAACACAACTGAATGTGCGATGGAGTATAACGCATGTTTTGCTAAAGGGTTTAAAAAAGTAAAAAAAAAAAAAAAAAAAGGTTCAATGAGAATTTTCTTTTCTGATCTCTTCATCTTGAGCGACACAGAATTTCTCTACACTTTTCACAAAAGCGGTAAGGACCTTTAAAACAAACTGTTTTTTCGGACCGGCTTGCTTACGGCATCCGTAACGGTTCTGAACCAATGCACATTAATTATTTTCAAAGCAGAAACAACCACAGAATAAAGTACTCGTACATAACAGAGAAACAAGAACTGCCCTAAAGGAACACGTATTTGAATACTCTACAAACCCAACTGTTACATACCAAAATTTAGGCAGCCTGGCCATTTCTTTAAATCCGCCTAGACCAGTAAGCTTTCAGACCATTTCTTTAAATCCGCCTAGACCAGTAAGCTTTTAGACCATTCACCTGGGGTCCCTCATTGCCGACTTCCTTGCAGTCTACAGTGTTAGCATAGACCAGCGCAGACAGCTACGCAGACAGCTGTCAGCATACGTCTATGATGCTAGACAGTTGTCACACCTGCATAGACAGTTGTCACACAGGTATATACAGATGCTAGCATAGACCTGCACAGACAGCTGTCAGTGCATGTCTGTGTATGCTAGCACAGACCTACATAGCTGTCAGTACAGGTCTATGTATGCTAGCACAGACCTACATAGCTGTCAGTGCATGTCTGTGTATGCTAGCACAGACCTACATAGCTGTCAGTACAGGTCTATGTATGCTAGCACAGACCTACATAGCTGTCAGTGCATGTCTGTGTATGCTAGCACAGACCTACATAGCTGTCAGTACAGGTCTATGTATGCTAGCACAGACCTACATAGCTGTCAGTACAGGTCTATGTATGCTAGCACAGACCTCCATAGCTGTCAGTACAGGTCTATGTATGCTAGCACAGACCTACATAGCTGTCAGTACAGGTCTATGTATGCTAGCACAGACCTGCACAGACAGCTGTCAGTACAGGTCAATGGATGCTAGCATAGACCTCCAAAGACAGCTGTCAGCAAAGGTCAATGGATGCTAGCACAGACCTCCATAGACAGCTGTCAGCACAGGTCGGTGGATGCTAGCATAGACCTCCAAAGACAGCTGTCAGCAAAGGTCAATGGATGCTAGCATAGACCTCCAAAGACAGCTGTCAGCAAAGGTCAATGGATGCTAGCATAGACCTCCAAAGACAGCTGTCAGCAAAGGTCAATGGATGCTAGCATAGACCTCCAAAGACAGCTGTCAGCAAAGGTCAATGGATGCTAGCATAGACCTCCAAAGACAGCTGTCAGCAAAGGTCAATGGATGCTAGCACAGACCTCCAAAGACAGCTGTCAGCAAAGGTCAATGGATGCTAGCACAGACCTCCATAGACAGCTGTCAGCACAGGTCTATGGATGCTAGCACAGACCTCCATAGACAGCTGTCAGCACAGGTCTATGTATGCTAGCACAGACCTCCATAGACAGCTGTCAGCACAGGTCGGTGGATGCTAGCACAGATCCGCACAGTCAGCTGTGAGTACAGGTCAATGGATGCCTCGCATATGCGCCTAACTACAGTTTTGATCTTGAGCAACAATCCCTCTTTAGTGTCAGAGGAAAGCGAAAGTAGACAGTACAGGTATGTACACAGTCATAACAATTTTTTTTTAAATGGATTACATGTACAACCAGCACAAACACAACACAGGCAGAGTAAGTAATTCACATCAAGATATGTAAGCCTCTTAATGCTGACAGCCGCTGACGGCAGCCAAACGTCTTCTGTACACAACATATCGTGCAATGAAAAACGTGAACAGTGTTCACAAGTTCCAGCCAAAGCGTCTGTCATGAATTTAGGGCCCGGATATGTCCCCACCCCCTCCCCGCGAAGCGAAGCATCATCATCTCGGGCCGGTGTCTTCTTCCTCTTTCTAACACAGAGACCTGCTTATGAAACGTCCTTTAGCCCAGGAACGCTAACAAACCAGAAACAACAACGCATATCGGCATGTCTGCAGCAAAAGTGAAATCTGCAAACGCCAGGCTGATCCACGGAATTCTCTTTCGGCGTGGAATTGGAGCAAGCTGGTACATTTAAAAGAAATGCAAATTTTGGACATACGCTGACCAAAATTGGGAAAGGAATCGAAATTCCGTGTCTTCTTAGCAGGAAGCATTTGGCTTTCTACAAGCCGTCTGACACCCATCCACACTCCAAGCTTTGCTTTCCGGCACCCTCCCTCCAAGCTCCGTCACAACTGGATACGTCCGACACTCAGTATCTCCGCGCACTTGTCCACCGACGTTGCCAGCACCCCCGTTAAGGTTTTGGGTACTACAGACTAAGACCGTGGTCAAGACAGCGTCGAAATACGTACGTAAGCACAAGACGCGCCCGCCGGGGAAAAATATTTCCTCCGTCTTGATAGTAAGTAAACATGATGCTTAACGTCCACAGAAGCCATAATGCTTATCAGGCCGTCTTGATTCCAACGAATCTGGTTTTATTTGTGCTGGCGTAACCAGTCACTATGGCAGTGGCTGGAGGAAGCGTGTAGTAAAACCAGCGCTTGGAGTTCGACTCATGCATACCGCCATGACCACAACAAAATTGCCCCTTGTGGGATGATTAAAGTTTCTGAATTGAATACCTTCAGAGCCAAGTACAAAATATTGCTAAAACGTAAAATAAATAAGTTAGACAAGTTGTCTTACATACAGACGACCCGACACGATGCCAGACGTAGAAAACAAAACAAAACAAAAACCGTTTACACATCAAAATGTATACGTTCAGTTCCGCTCCACTACGCACCGTCTCAGAACCTTTCCTCCCAATTCCGCCACACCCGACAGGATGACATCAAATTCACTTCTGTAGATCGGTCTTCCTTCTGGTTACCCTAGCTCCTACGGAGGGAACCCAGAGAAAATCTATCCATTGCGCTGTCAGGACAACGGCACAGTGCTTCCTCCACTTCCTTTTCCCCACCTGTTGTCAAAAGACGGCGGGGGGGGGGGGGGGGGGGGGGGGGGTTGGCGGGGAGGGGGGGGGGTACATTGTTCACTGAAAATATCTCCCCGCTCCCACCCCAAATGACTAATGGCTGCACAATTTGTGAATTTTAGACCATTTACCTCGGGTCCCTCATTGCTGACTTCAGTCAACTACCTCTACACCCTTCCCTCTGTGTGTGTGTGTGTGTGTGTGTGTGTGTGTGTGTGTGTGTGTGTGTGTGTGTGTGTGTGTGTGTGTGTGTGTGCATGTGCGTGCGCGCGCGTACGTGCTTGAGTGCGTCTGTGCATATTGTACAGACAACACTACAGATCTGTTCAGAAAAGTTTCGATCACTGCGTTAATTTGAAATGTTGCCAGCTTTGGGTCTTCCTCTCCTTGG
>OY757548.1:3018494-3050994 GCA_963584105.1 Alviniconcha strummeri
AGACCAATACAATTTGCCATGACAGGACTGTAAACAATGTATTCAAAATGTTAAACCACACCGACTTAGCCACAGAAACAGGCACAAAAAGAAGTTATTTGAAGAGAAGAAGGGGGCACTAGCAAAAAACACATCACAAAATGATTTGAAGAACATCGAGCATCAGCATATACACATTCTCTTCAAACTAGCAGCACAGCTATGTGACCAGGGACCACTAGGAACCGTCTGTAAATACAACTGTACACCAAAAAAACAAAAAACAATTCAATTGTTTGTCTACTATCCAGCTTTACCCAACATAATCAAACTTCAAATTATACCAAAATACACTACTGAATAATCCACCAAAAAGGATTGCACCGTTCTTCAGTAAACCAACAGCCTCCCTTTCTGTTTTGTACAAACACAATTGTATTATCCAACAGTAACACCCTAAAGCCAGCACAAAACAAACAAGTTATTACACTTTATTATGGCTTCATTCAATGCACACACACAAACAGTAACTTGCAAGCACTTGTGATGAATACACCAACTGGATCAGTTACACCACAGAAGACATCACTCCTACTGATGATGACATCACCCATAACACTTATTAACAGTAATGGTATCACTCATTCCAATAATGGTACACATACAGACTAATCTTAACATCACAGATACCAATCCCATTGCTTTTAGCAGCAATGACACCACTTATAATTATAGCCATACCAGTGACAACACATTCAGACCAACAGTGACATCATTCATGTCAATGATGAAATCACTCATACCAATGCTGACATCACTCATACCAATCACATCAATCATGTCAATGACAACATCCCCTGGACCAATGATATTACTCAAACCAATCAGGACACTGCTCTTTCCAATAACATCACTCATACCAATGACTTCACCATGCCAATGATGACACCATTACTTCATACCGAGAATGACTTCACTAAAACCAATGATGACATTACTCTTGTCAGTAATGATGCCATATGCCAAATAAAAGTCCAGAATGGGTAGGTAGGAGGGTGGAAGGGGTCACTGAACACATCTACACACACACACACACACACACACACACACACACACACACACACACAGAAATCTAACAAGGTAAGCATCACCAGACATTTAATGTTTAAAGCACAATGACGTCTGAACATGCTTTCTGACACCCAGCTGGGTGATCACCAACCAATTTTCTCCTTGAATGAATCACTGGTTACTGGGCTGACAAGGGAAGTGAAAAGGCTGACCACAGCGTCAGTGAAAACTTCTCCAGCAGGGTTCCCAAGGAAAGACAGTCCAGCAGGGATCCCAAGGAAACAGACACTGCATCATGGATCCCAAAGACAGACACTCAAGCAAGAATCCCAAGGAAAGACAGACACTGCCCTGAAGGCCAAACATGCCAATGTTTCCATCTGCAGACTTGATACAGTTGTTGTAGTTCAACAGTCCTGCAAAACACGTACCAGTGCTGGGCGCAGCCTGCTTGGTTCGCTCTTTATGAATGAAGAGCAGAAAACAGTTGGCTTCTGACATACCATGCATGCCGGCCACGTTCAGGACATTGCAGACACAGGCTGCTACCACCGAGGGCTGTATTTCTGCAACTTTCCGGAATCAGCTTTTGACTAGCTGGATCACGCATGTACTGACAAACAGCTGTGAATCCAGCAATGGAGTTCATTAGCGCTCAAAAGACATCACACGAACACAACACCAAAGACCTCAGTTGCCTACGGTAACTCACCTGGCGTGTGAGTTAACACAACATGCATGGGGCAACATTTACATAGGAAGTAACCTTTCGTGGAGTTTACCTTGTATTGGAGTTTACCCTACATACCTTCTATTTACTCACGTGCCAGGTAAGAATTACCACAGACAACTCAGGTCATTGTTATGTTCACGTGACGTCTTTTAAGTGCTAATTAACTCCCCTGTTTGTTGAGTGTGAACAAGTGCTCTGGGCCTAGTTCTGTGTCAGCAGTGCGTCCAGAATGTATTCCTGTCCTATGGTCAGGCCTGTGAAGCTTCTTCCCTTGGGTCCCCTTTAAGTAACTGTTCATCTCCTTCCTCTCGCAGCTGGCTGCAGACCGCTGCAGCAGTTAGTTCGTTAGTGAGTTTTAACGTCCCATCAACCGCATAGGGTGGCCTCAGGACAAATTACATATTCAACATTCGTTTACACCAGTTCCAAACACAAGTCACTAAATGAGTACATCATGAGTAAAAAAGGGTTACAGTTCTGGACACATCAAAGTCAAAGCAACTGCAATCAAGTCAAAAACGGTCCATACAGTGGGCACATTTCAATATTTACACTTTACCTAACTACAGCTGACAGAAAGCAGGAACCCCCAAACAATCTGCACTGCATGGACCCAATGGATGTGAGAAATTGTATGAAATCCCAAACATACGGCAGCAATCATCTTTGTTTTTGACCTTTTTCTTTTTAAATGGATAGTTTTTAACATTCCCACTCTACTTCACCCCTCCTTTTTCTCACACCATTCTCTTTCTCTCTCACCTTTTGCTTTCTGTCTCGCCTTCCTTCACCTTCTTCTTTTTCTCTCACCTTCTTCTTTCTCTCTCTCACCTTTCTGTTTCAACTTCCTTCACTTTCTTCTTTCTGTCTCACCTTCTACTTTCTGTCTCAGCTTCCTTCAACTTCTTCTTTCTCCCTCACCCTCTTCTTTCTCTCTCACACAATGGCAGTGAAATGGCAAAGGTCCCAATGAAAATGTCACAGTAATTGTTCCACATCAGATGACTTCACATCTCACACCAAGTGATAAAACCAGTGATCCCAGAACAACGCCAAAATCCTCTAGGGAACATGGAAATGATTCCCCAGTATGAAAGCTAGCAAGCTGGAGGAATCTGTCAAAATGATTTCAAACACTTGTTTTTCTTATAAACAAAACCTGAACAGCTTTGCACAGGCACTAAAAACGAAGCTGCGGGGTGGAGGAGGGGGTTATGTCACACTGACATTGACTGATTTGCACTACCTAACTGACATTGACTGATTTGCACTACCTAACGCACAGTACAAAACACTGCACATCACAGTGACAAGAAATGCCTATGGTAAAGAGTGAGACTATGTAACAAATGAAGAGTATAATTATACAAGTTTACAGTGTAATTGCCTTTTACTTTTTTATTCATCATTTCTTAGTCTCTCTACATACACATAAAGCAATTCCTCTCTCTGCCATCCTTCCTCTGCCGCCAAGATTGGACTAGAAAGCCGACTGACCAATCACAACAGCAAACTGTATCAGACAGACAATGAGGGGATTGAAAGCCCACCTTTCACTGCTTCACCTCTTCGGTCACAGAACAGTGATCTACACTGCTTCTCACATGTGGATGTGATGCAGTCAGACAGACACTGTGGGGCTGGATTTGAAGCGTCGTGACATTTAGACATATCAGCATTTTTGCTTGCAGTCACATATGCCTCAAAAGCGTTTGTTGTTGGTTTATTGCTTTCATACTTTTTAGTCTTATTTAACTTCATTGTTTGTCCAACAGCAAGACATCTGCAGCAACATGCCTCAAAAGCGTTTGTTGTTGGTTTATTGCTTTCATACTTTTTAGTCTTATTTAACTTCATTGTTTGTCCAACAGCAAGACATCTGCAGCAAACAGCTTGTCCCAGGTCTAGCCATCTGCAGCAAACAGCTTGTCCTTGTCACAGGTCTAGCCATCTGCAGCAAACAGCTTGTCCCAGGTCTAGCCATCTGCAGCAAACAGCTTGTCCTTGTCACAGGTCTAGCCATCTGCAGCAAACAGCTTGTCCCAGGTCTAGCCATCTGCAGCAAACAGCTTGTCCTTGTCACAGGTCTAGCCATCTGCAGCAAACAGCTTGTCACAGGTCTAGCCATCTGCAGCAAACAGCTTGTCCCAGGTCTAGCCATCTGCAGCAAACAGCTTGTCCTTGTCACAGGTCTAGCCATCTGCAGCAAACAGCTTGTCACAGGTCTAGCCATCTGCAGCAAACAGCTTGTCCCAGGTCTAGCCATCTGCAGCAAACAGCTTGTCCTTGTCACAGGTCTAGCCATCTGCAGCAAACAGTTTGTCCTTGTCACAGGTCTAGCCATCTGCAGCAAACAGCTTGTCCCAGGTCTAGCCATCTGCAGCAAACAGCTTGTCCCAGGCCTAGCCATCTGCACCAAACAGCTTGTCCCAGGCCTAGCCATCTGCAGCAGTCAAGTTCCATGTCATTCCTACAAGAAAACCTCTCTTTCAAGGCAACCCTATATATCCAGTAAAAGAGACTGGGGTTGTCCGCAGACAAAGCTTCACCAACATGGACATGAGACAAGAAAGGTGTCAGAGGTCATCTTAGAAGAGGGGCCGTCCTTGGTCCTGGTTCAATGATACGGAAACAAGGAGAGAAAGGTGTTGGAAAAAGTTGTCTTAAAAGAATAGCAGTCTCCCCTCAGGGGTTCCACATAACCTTTAAGTGCTGTTGCAGCCGAGAGACTCAGAACAAACTTGCCATGGAAGCCTGTCTAAATCTGTGCGTGATAGGATGAAGTCTGTGGTAAATCAAAACGGGAAGCAAAGGCTGTCCTTTTGTTTCTAAAAAAATCAGATCAAGGAGTTTGTCAAAAATTAGGTGGGAAACACACACACACACACACACACACACACACACACACACACACACACACACACACACACACACACACACACTATTTCAACACTTTCCACACATACTGTTGTAGTTAGGAGTGAGAAGGTTAACAAACACTTCAGGAGACAGGAGAACCCTTTCCCCCTGAAAGAGGTGAGAGGCAGTTCAATATCACTTGTCTAATATGGCAAAGAAGTAACCAAGTTGCCATCTCAGTTCCATACATGTAACAAAGAAGTTACCAAGTTGACATCTGTTTCATGCAGAAAACTATCCAAGAAGTCACCTCTGTTTTATACACATAGCAAAAAAGTAACCAATTTGCCACCCCCCTTTCATACACGTATCAAAGATGTAACCAGGTTGCCAGCTGTTTTGTACAAATTAACTAAGTTGCCACCTCTGATTCACACACATAGCAAAATAACCAAGTTGCCAGCTGTTTTGCATGCAAAGAAGTAGCCAAGCTGCTATCTCTGTTCATGTGTAACAAAGAAGTAACCAAGTCGTCACCTGTATTTCATATATATGGCAAAAAAAGTAACCAAGTTTCCACCTCTATTTCATACTTATGGCAAGTTGCCACCTGTATTTTTATACATATGGCAAAGAAGTTGCCTGCATTTTATACATATTATGGCAAAGAAGTTGCCTGTGTTTCACACGTATGGCAGGTTTTGTTACATGACATATACACACACTGTTTTTGTCACAAGCGGGATATGTTACTTCCCCCGAATAGTCCACCAATTTTCAAATGACCGGAATCTGAACACGGACATTGCCACAGGATCTTCTCACAGCCCGCACCAAAGATGACTAGATTCAAGAGGAGCGTGGGGTGGAGAAGAGCTAAGCAGTTATCATTGACAAGTCTACCTTCCTTTTTGAACTGGTTCTTCATAATTGTCTTTTAACAATATCAAATTCTTACAACCACACCGTATGTTCAGTAAGTAACAAAAGATCTTATAAAGAGGTTCACCTGTGTTTCAGGTGAAGTGAGTCACTAAAGTTTTATCACGAAGTTCACCTGTGACTTATTACCCCAAACATTCTTTTGCTTCTGTGCTTCTGATGTTCAACTTACAGAGGGTTCCAGACTGAGCGCTAAGCTCTGTCAGCTTCATCCCAAGCTTTTGACCTGGCCGCCCTGTGCTGACCGGTAAAATGCTCAATGAGCCAAGTCTGATTCAGCAATCAAACAAACGCAACTTGTTTCACCAATTATCGGCTGATAGTTCTCTTCATCAGTGAACGGGTGCCATTGCCTATTCTTCAGGTTTTCAGACCTGCCACATTTTCAGAATGTTGAACTATGGGGAGGTGAAGACACAAAGCATCTTTACCTAGCAGCAGGAGGCCCTAGCCTGCTAGAGGGGTCCGGAGGTATGCCCCCCCCCCCCCCCCCCCCCACCCCGAATTTTGTCTCTCCAAGGATGCAATGCAAATGGGTGCAATCTGGTGGCATACTGGTGTAAAATTAGCCAGAAAAATCCGGTCTTTCACCCAAGTTCAACAGCATGTATGGACAACTATCCCAGCTGGTTTTGACTGAGTACTCACCCACCAGGCAAAGTCCAAGATCCACTGCAGTGTTATTTCAACCAAAGGCTTTATTTATAATGACTTCAGCCACAAACATAGTTGCAACACGAAAATGCCCATTTAACTGTACACAAAATTAGCGCTCCAGATTTAATAAACTACATCATGTATATATACTTTTTCAGTTCTCATTGTTTCGTTTCTTGTCATGACTATATCCAAGATTGCCTTCATATGCAGTGTCACTTCATCCGCAGGTTATTAACATTCAAATATCCTCTGAACTATACACAAGTCACCTTACACTCTAATCACATGAAATAGAAATTGAGACTGAGCATGCTGTTGTAGTCTGTTTTTTTATTCTGCTGGCAACAACAGCTTGATGTTGAACTTGGGGCCAAACTACAACCAAAGTGCTCATCACAGTTTAGTGCACAAGGATGTTCTCACCGTCTTCATGCTCACTCAGTACCTCATTTTTGTCATCTTCATCTCTCTTGGATGCCATTTTCACGCCAAATAAATGAGCCAATGAAAATTCAGGAATGATTTTCTAAGCATTCTGCCCATGGTCATAGCTCACACGAAATAAAGGGACGTTACCGGGCTTACAAACACTACTGCTTACATGAGGAGAAGAATGCACTTCAAAAATCAAAGTTGCAACAACTGAGTAGCCAAGAATACGAACTGTTGTTTGTTGGTGAGAAAGACTGATTTTCTTGCCTCTTGATTCCTTACCTTTGCAATCCTTCATGGGGGGGGGGGGGGGGGGGGGGGGAGTGGGGGGGGTTGTTTGTCAGGTTTTAAAATACTGAAGCCCCGCAGATCATGATCAAAACACAGCCCAAAATATTAGAGCTGTTCAACAAAATCTGAGCAGATGGCAGGTGTGGGTTTTAAACGGGAATGCACTAGCCTTTGGTTCTGCTGCTAGCTTTAGCCCAAGAGGCAAACAATAAAACACAGCAGCCACCTGACTGGTGAAATATTCATTGCGACGTTCTGATTTGGCTGGAACTGCTAGAGACTGGCAGCAGGGAACCCTCTGTTCCAAGTTAGTCTGTAGATTACACCACTTGGGGGAAGATTGGTGGACTATTCTGAACAACAACTGTTACAACAGTACAAACACACTAGCCATAATAGACCACAGAACACAGACAGTGGCAGTGGTTAGTTCCTTAGCCTGTGTCAGCATCAGGGGCGTGGGAGGGGCCGGCACTGGCTGAAGCCCCACCCTGTTCCAACAGCTCCAAGACGTGCTCTACCGGCTGCGGCTTGCCATCCTCGCCAACACGGCATGGCTGAATGATTCCTTGTCTGCATCAACAAAGTTATTATTATCTTAATCATGCAGGAGCATCCTCACCAACACGGCACAGCTGAATGATCCCTTGTCTGCATCAACAAAGTTGTGTATTACTATCTGAATGCTGAATGATCCCTTGTCTGCATCAACAAAGTTGTGTATTACTATCTGAATGCTGAATGATCCCTTGTCTGCATCAACAAAGTTGTGTATTACTATCTGAATGCTGAATGATCCCTTGTCTGCATCAACAAAGTTGTGTATTACTATCTGAATGCTGAATGATCCCTTGTGTGCATCAACAAAGTCATCATTATTATCTGAATCATGCAGGAGCAACAGAGACAGACAGATGGTGAGACACTCCAAGCCTATCTGGCACCCTTCCTCCAAACTCTGCCATAAATGGTTGGGCCACTGAAGAGGCGCTCATCTCAGAATAAGTACTACTGTTTAATCAGATGCTTGTGTGAATTTAACGCTTACTTTTATCAGACGCTTGTGTAAACATTTGCTTTTCAGTGCTGTGATAATATGGTGTGTGTGTGTTTGGTGTGCTTTTAGTCTTTGTTGCCCTGTTAAAATATTAGTCTGTTGCTTGTTCTATTTCTGACTGTGCACCGTAAGACAAATCTTCTTGTAAACTTCTACAGGGACAATAAATATTCTGTTTCTGATCTCCATATAGCTGTCCACAGATATGACCCCTATATGCCTCCAGCTGTCAGTGCCCTCTGTAAAACTGGTGAAAAGTAATGGCACTGAGACTGTGGAAGCAACATAAAATTGGTAAAAAGTAATGGCACTGTGACTGTGGAAGCAACATAAAACTGGTGAAAAGTAATGGCACTGAGACTGTGGAAGCAACATAAAACTGGTGAAAAGTAATGGCACTGAGACTGTGGAAGCAACATAAAACTGGTGAAAAGTAATGGCACTGAGACTGTGGAAGCAACATAAAATTGGTGAAAAGTAATGGCACTGAGACTGTGGAAGCAACATAAAATTGGTGAAAAGTAATGGCACTGAGACTGTGGAAGCAACATAAAATTGGTGAAAAGTAATGGCACTGAGACTGTAGAACTGGAAGCAACATAAAATTGGTGAAAAGTAACAGCACCGAGACTGTGGAACTGGAAGCAACATAAAATTGGCAAAAAGTAACAGCACCGAGACTGTGGAAGCAACATAAAACTGGTGAAAAGTAATGGCACCAAGACTCTGGAAGCAACATAAAACTGGTGAAAAGTAACAGCACCGAGACTCTGGAAGCAACATAAAACTGGTGAAAAGTAATGGCACCGAGACTGGAAGCAACATAAGGTGGGAGCCCACATGTAACATTGGGTAGGTCCACCCCGGGTGAAAAATTAGTTCCCACTCAATTTGAACAATTTGGGTTTATCTGTGCTGATGTAAGCATTCTGTGTGGTTGCGGCCTGGTGAAAACCTACTGCCATGCCAGCACCAACAGAATAACTGTCAGTTAGCTGCTGGTTTCACAACAATCACGACAATCCCACAATCACGACAATCCCACAATCATGACACGACCAGTTATGGCAGGGGCTAGAAGAACGATGTCATAAACCAATGCTTGGAGTTTGAAATGGAGACAGACAGAAAGCAAGAAGCAGGGACAGGCAAACAGGCAGACAGGTGAACTGACTTACAGGTAGGCAGACAGACATACAGGTAGGTAGGCAGACATACAACTCAAACCCAAGAATGTAAACTACAAACACATACATAAACAGGAGTAGACAACTGATAAATCCAATTGTCTGCTGATATACTAGTAGACAACTGATAAATCCGATTGTCTGCTGATATACACATTTTGCAAAGGTATCAGAATCAGTGCATTTCATTCATGAATATGCCTTCAACACTCACTTTAGAGTGCATGCATATGAAAGAGTAAAAGAAACTAGTGCAGTTTTTCACATATTATTAAAGAAAAGAAAAATGGGGGGGGGGCGGTGGGAGGGATGGGGAAAGGGGTCAATCAGGCAGGAACACTCACACTCACACACACACTCTCATGCATATGCACACACACACACACACACACACACACACGTGCGCATGCATGCATGCATGCACACACGCACGCACGCACATACACACACACACACACACACACACACACACACTCTAACAAGGCCGATAGATGGTAAAAGAGACAACAACAAATAGAGAAAAACAGCAAAAGATAAGTTGACAGTGTTCATATCTGTCTCACCTTTGTAGTTTATCCATGATCTTGAGCAGTTCTTCTGCCTCATATTCCTTCTGTTCATCTGTCATACCTTCCATGGGGTTGGATTTTTCTTCCTCCCACCGCCCCGTCACAGGGTTCACTCTGCAACAGCAGTAACACTGCATGTAACACAGCAGTAACACTGCATGTAACACAGCAGTAACACAGCAGCAACAATGCATGTACCACACGCACCACAGCAGTAACACTGTATGTACCACATGTACCACAGCAGTTACACTGTATGTACCACATGTACCACAGCAGTTACACTGCATGTACCACAGCAGTTACACTGTATGTACCACAGCAGTTACACTGTATGTACCACATGTACCACAGCAGTTACACTGTATGTACCACATGTACCACAGCAGTTACACTGTATGTACCACAGCAGTTACACTGTATGTACCACATGTACCACAGCAGTTACACTGTATGTACCACAGCAGTTACACTGTATGTACCACAGCAGTTACACTGTATGTACCACATGTACCACAGCAGTTACACTGAATGTACCACATGTACCACAGCAGTTACACTGTATGTACCACATGCACCACAGCAGTTACACTGTATGTACCACATGTACCACAGCAGTTACACTGTATGTACCACATGTACCACAGCAGTTACACTGTATGTACCACATGTACCACAGCAGTAACACTGCGTGTACCACATGTACCACAGCAGTAACACTGCATGTACCACATGTACCACAGAAGTAACACTGCATGTATCACAGCAGTAACAATACATGTACCATAACATGTACCGCAGGAACAACAGAATACACATCACACAAATAACAACACATGAAGCCCAAAAATAACAGCACATGTATCACATAAATAACAGCATATGCACCACAAATATAAGAGCATGTACTACAGGAAATGTACATGTGTGGCAGAAACAACAGCTCCATACAAGTCAGGACAGGCATACAAACAGCAACGGCTGTACAAACACAAAAAAAGCTCAGCAAGCTTCTGTTTGTTGCTTACTTTTCTTTCAGCTCCGAATACTCTTCTGTGTCTGAGTCTTCCGAGTCACTGGAGTAATCCCCCTTGTTGTACACCTCCTTCATCTTGAGCAAGCCCAGTTGTGCCAGCAAACCCGAGCAGTTCCCATAGCCCGTGTATTTCACCATGCGCCCAACTAGACAAACATCATCATCATCGCCATCATCATCTGTGTCATCATCAGCAAACCAGAGCAGTTCCCATAGCCAGTGTACTTCACCATGCGCCCAACTACACAAACATCATCATCATCGCCATCATTATCTGTGTCATCATCAGCAAACCCGAGCAGTTCCCATAGCCCGTGTATTTCACCATGCGCCCAACTACACAAACATCATCATCATCGCCATCATTATCTGTGTCATCATCAGCAAACCAGAGCAATTCCCACAGCCAGTGTACTTCACCATGCGCCCAACTACACAAACATCATCATCATCACCATCATCATCATCTGTGTCATCATCAGCAAACCAGAGCTGTTCCCGTAGCCAGTGTACTTCACCATGTGCCCAACTACACAAACATCAACATCATCATCATCAGTGCTGTCGTCAACTGTCATCACCATCAGGCCAGAGATATTCCTGCAGCCAATGTACTATGTGCCCAACTACACAAGCAATGAAAGGTTTTCTCATCAACATCATCAGTGTTATCACTATCATCAGTATAAAAAATCTGAATCAAAACAAACTGTGATGATGCCAAGTTACCAGTAATGAGAGAATCCATTTTTTTTGTTTGTTTTTCTGCATTCCTAAAATACTTCTTTGCTCAGCAAGATCCAGAATTACTAGCTACTGTTCCAAGGGATGAACAGGTGAAAGGTCACGATGATCTACAGCTACTGTATTGTGCTCATAATGAGCCACACCAACTGATGATCTACAGCTACTGTATGGTATCCATCATTTCCCACACCAACTGATGATCTACAGCTACTGTATGGTATCCATCATTTCCCACACCAACTGATGATCTACAGCTACTGTATGGTATCCATCATTTCCCACACCAACTGATGATCTACAGCTACTGTATGGTATCCATCATTTCCCACACCAACTGATGATCTACAGCTACTGTATGGTATCTATCATTTCCCACACCAACTGATGATCTACAGCTCCTGTACTCCATCATTTCCCACACCAACTGATGATCTACAGCTACTGTATGGTATCCATCATTTCCCACACCAACTGATGATCTACAGCTACTGTATGGTATCCATCATTTCCCACACCAACTGATGATCTACAGCTACTGTATGGTATCCATCATTTCCCACACCAACTGATGATCTACAACTACTGTCCTGTGCCCATCATGACCCACACCAACTGATGATCTACAACTACTGTATGGTATCCATCATTTCCCACACCAACTGATGATCTACAGCTACTGTCCTGTGCCCATCATGACCCACGCCAACTGATGATCTACAACTACTGTCCTGTGCCCATCATGACCCACGCCAACTGATGATCTACAGCTACTGTCCTGTGCCCATCATGACCCACACCAACTGATGATCTACAACTACTGTCCTGTGCCCATCATGACCCACGCCAACTGATGATCTACAACTACTGTCCTGTGTCCATCATGACCCACGCCAACTGACCGTTCTCTTTGCAGAGGATGAAGAGGAAGTGAGCAACCAGGTCCTTGATCTCAGTCACCGGTGACGTCAGCAGTTTACACAACCTGCACACCATCCAAAGGTCGGGCATCACCCCCGTGAACTTAGTGATGTCCTCTTTCAAGCAACCCAATCTCTGGCATTTGAAAAGCATCACGGAAGAACAGGGAAGGGAAGTTGTATGTTTTCAGGACTAAGGAAGGGGGGAAAGAACAAAAAACAGGTTGCTTTACATGCTTTCATGCTTCATCCTGTTTCCAAGGCAATGTTGGGGCCATTCTCAGAAAGATGGCACAGTACGTATGGGCTTTCATTAATTGCCTGTTGTGTAGTGTTACCCTCCTCACCCTCACCCTCCCACCCTCACCCTCCCACAATCACCTGTCATGTAGCAAGTTACCCTCCGCACCTCCCTCCTTCCCCTCCCACAATCACCTGTCATGTAGCAAGTTACCCTCCGCACCTCCCTCCTTCCCCTCCCACAATCACTGTCATGTAGCAAGTTACCCTCCGCACCTCCCTCCTTCCCCTCCCACAATCACTGTCATGTAGCAAGTTACCCTCCACACCTCCCTCCTTCCCCTCCCACAATCACCTGTTGTGTAGTGTTACCCTCCCCACCTCACCCTCTCCCACAATCACCTGTTGTGTAGTGTTACCCTCCCCACCTCACCCTCTCCCACAATCACCTGTTGTGTAGTGTTACCCTCCCCACCTCACCCTCTCCCACAATCACCTGTTGTGTAGTGTTACCCTCCCCACCTCACCCTCTCCCACAATCACCTGTTGTGTAGTGTTACCCTCCCCACCTCACCCTCTCCCACAATCACCTGTTGTGTAGTGTTACCCTCCCCACCTCACCCTCTCCCACAATCACCTGTTGTGTAGTGTTACCCTCCCCACCTCACCCTCTCCCACAATCACCTGTTGTGTAGTGTTACCCTCCTCAGGCAGTCTCGTGACCTGTGCACTCTTTCTCTCCCCTCTCTTTCCCTCCCACAATCACCTGTTGTGTAGTGAATTACACCTTATGACCTGTACCCCCTCTCCTTCCCACAATCACCTGTTGTGTAGTGAATTACACCTAATCACCTGTACCCCCTCTCCCACAATCACCTGTTGTGTAGTGAATTACACCTAATGACCTGTACCCCCTCTCCTTCCCACAATCACCTGTTGTGTAGTGAATTACACCTAATGACCTGTACCCCCTCTCCTTCCCACAATCACCTGTTGTGTAGTGAATTACACCTAATCACCTGTACCCCCTCTCCCACAATCACCTGTTGTGTAGTGAATTACACCTAATGACCTGTACCCCCTCTCCTTCCCACAATCACCTGTTGTGTAGTGAATTACACCTAATGACCTGTACCCCCTCTCCTTCCCACAATCACCTGTTGTGTAGTGAATTACACCTAATCACCTGTACCCCCTCTCCCACAATCACCTGTTGTGTAGTGAATTACACCTTATGACCTGTACCCCGTCTCCTTCCAACAACCACCTGTTGTGTGGCAATTCACACCTAATTACTGGTACACTCCGTCCTTCCTCTCTCCCATAATCACCTGTTGCATGGCAAATTACACCCAATGACCTGGACCCCCCTCCCCTCTCCTCCCCTTTCCACCATCACCTGTTGCATAGTGGGTTCAAATCCAAAATGATCAGTATCCCCTCTCCTTCCAACAACCACCTTTTGCATAGCAATTTACATTAATTACTCGTACCCTCCATCCTTTCCCTCTCCCACCATCACCTGTTGCATGGTTAATGACACCTAATGACCTGGACCCCCCTCCCCTCTCCTCCCCTTCCCACCATCACCTGTTGCATGGTTAATGACACCAAATGACCTGGACCCCCCTCCCCTCTCCTCCCCTTCCCACCATCACCTGTTGCATGGTAAATTACACCTAATGACCTGGACCCCCCTTCCCTCCCGTCTCCTTCCCACAATTACCGATTGCGTAGTGAGTTACCCTCCTCAGGCAGTCTCATGACCTCACTCCTCAAAGGGGGCAGCACCTGGCAACAGAAAATGAACACCTGATGTGGATGACATTGCAGATGTGTGTGTGTGTGTGTGTGTGTGTGTGTGTGTGTGTGTGTGTGTGTGTGTGTGCATGCATGCATGATTATGATACAGATCAGTGTCATACACATTTGAATTCATTGTGATTTGTGTGTGTGTGTGTGTGTGTGTGTGTGTGTGTGTGTGTGTGTGTGTGTTAGTATTTCTGCATAATACTTCATGCAAATTGTTTTGGTAGGACTGTGCTCTACATGTGTATAGAATATCATATTTATGTTAATATGTATCATGTGAGCTCTCAGGGCGTCGATGAGCGCACGACAAATGTACATTATTATCACTGACAATGGTGGCCAAAAACAAGCGTAGTGGGCAGACAACAGGTGACATTATTACAAACACCTGCTGCAAGATGTAGGGCTGGAACAAAGCAGGCAGACTGGACACCATGGTTAAAATGGGCTCAGAGTCCGGAGGTTGTGGGTTTACAACCATGGAATCCTGGTTCTGGCAACAACCTCAGCAACACCGAAAGTCAGCCCCATCATTGCCAGAGGTTGTAGGTTCAAATCCTGGTTCTGGCAACAACCTCAGCAACGCCAAAATTCAGCCTCATCATTGCCACAGAGGTTGTGGGTTCAAATCCTGGTTCTGGCAACAACCTCAGCAACACCAAAATTCAGCCCCATCATTACCACAGTCTGTGGGTTCAAATCCTGGTTCTGGCAACAACCTTGGCAACACCAAAATTCAGCCCTGTCATTGCCACAGAGTCTGTGGGTTCAAATCCCGGTTCTGGCAACAACCTCGGCAACACCAAAATTTAGCCCCATCATTGCCACAGAGGTTCCAACCCACGAAACCATTTACCAGAAAAAGTTCAGCAATTGCAACATTTTGTTGTTACAACGTAATACTAACAGTTGATTATTGATTGATTGCTTTTTATATAGCGCTATTCTCCGCTCACGAGCAGACTCACTGCGCTTGCATGTGATTCTACATGAGTGAATAGTTTTTTTATAGCGCGTTTTTGAATATCCACTGAAGTGGTGCATTTACAGCGCTGGCATGGCTGGTGCCACAAGAATCTGCTGCCAGAAAGAGTCAATCTCGGCGCGTTCTGTGTACACCATGCAACCATGCACCATGTCACTTCATGCAAAGTCACATATGTAAGGTGTATGCGTGTTTAGCTGTAACCTGCCACCTGCGCTTTTGGCAGAATGACCGGGGTCTTTTATGTGCTACTACAGTAACACGGGGGTGGAACGGATACCGAAATAAGAGTCAGCACAGAAAGCTGACCTTGGAGAAGAAAATTCTCCCGCCGCTCCAGCAGGGATTCGAACCCGCGACCTTTCAATCACGAGTCTGGCGCTCTAACCACTGAGCCATCCCCACTCCCCAAGATTCTGCTTCTTTGCTGGTGCAGGACAAGCCAACCAAGCATCAACACCTTCTCCTCCATCTCTTTCCCGGCTTGTCGCTTTCTCAGCCTGCTGCCTACTCACCTGCTTATTTCACTCTTCCTCACAAACAGAGGAGACAAGATGGTTGTGCCTGGCTGGCTTCTCCTATACCAGCAAAGAAGCAGTGTAAACTGTTGCACAAAAGGCTCCTTCTGTGCGAACTGTCAGCGGCAACATGGGTGATGGCCCCAACAAAAGAACGACATGACTGGCTAATGGTGCAGAATGTTTCTGGCTGGCAGATACAGCTCTGTGAATTTGCCTTGTATAAGCCTGTTGTCAGTTTGCCGTTTGCTACACATGATAAGCTACACACTGAGTCTAATCACCCATTTCTCAATCTGATTCCCCAGAACACTTGCAATAGTAAAAAGAAAGATTAGAAGAAAAAAGAAGAAAACAACTCCATCTACAACAATGTGAGTGAGGGAAAAAAAGAAGAAAAAGAAGAAGAAGAAGACAGAAAAGGAAGTGATGGATCAGAAGAAGAGTGCTAAGGAATCTTACCTTCAAACGACAGAACTTGCGGATGGATCGATTGTAGCGGCTGGCCTCCACCATGCAGTGCAGAATAGGGGACAGCTTCTCCTTTATATTCTTCATTGGCTGAAAACCATCACAGCTAGTGTCCTACTTACTAGGTTCTCATTGGCTCAAAAGCACACACATTGTGAACTACTAGTTTAATGATAGTTTGGCCACCCTGTTTTAGGTTGCATTACAACAGATGTTTTGGGTTGCATCACAACACACACAGGTAGTGAACAACTAGTTTACTGATAGTTTGACCATCCTGGTTTGGGCTGCATCACAGCACACACACCCCACCAAGGCTACATTAAAATGTTGCTATGCACTGCATATATACTTATGCAGGGGTTAACTTCAGCTATACGCTCTTTGCATAGCAGTATCCACCCTCCAGAAATGAGGACAGCTCATCTGAAGACAGTGTGTGGCTGCCAATGCAGCAGGGTAATAAAAAAAAAAGATGCACACACAATCCCCTCAGTCTCATCCCACGGAATCTACTGTAAATAAGTAAACATGGTACTTAACGTCCACAGAAACCATAAGGCTTATTAGGGATGGACAGAAGGGGGATAATGGGGTATGGAGGTGGGGGGAGAGGGAGATTATATACCTATCACTACACTGTCACCACCAGAATGACACCTGCATTAAGATGGGCAGCAATGAAAGCCATTTTAATGTTTCAGTAGGAAGTGATGGACAAAGTCACAGGACAGTGTCTACAAACCACAACCTTTTCGAAGAGAAAGGAGAGCTGAAGTGGCATCGAACTGAAGTCCTTCCACTTACCAACCTAACACCTTACCGCTAGGCCAAACTGGCTCACAGGAATCTACTGATGATGATGAGTTGATGCTTAAAGCCTTAATGTCCTCAGATGTCATTTGACATATTAGGGACAAGTTGTGACCAATGCCGAAGCACGGTTCAATAAAATCCACATACGTAAGGTGTATGCGTGTTTAGCTGTAACCTGCCACCTGCACTTTTTGGCAGAATGACCGGGATTTTTTACGTGCTACTGTGGTAACACGGGGGTGGAACGGACACCGAAATAAGAGTCAGCACAGAAAGTCGACCCTGGAGAAGAAAATTCTCCCGCCGTTCCAGCAGGGATTCGAACCCGCGACTTTTCAATCACGAGTCCGGTGCTCTAACCACTGAGCTATCCCCGCCCCTGGAATCTACTGTCAAAACTAATGCATTATATACTGGCTGACCCCAGGGTGTTCAGGGGAGGAACGCTACAAACCGCTAGTTTGAACAACAGTTTCCAAGACACATATACTGTCCTTTCCATTCAAAGATTAGCTCAGCAGTACACATGTACCATCTAATCAGCAGTCCACAGTACTACCGTACTTAGGGGTTAAAGCGACAGGCAGACTGACACACTCTTCAGTTTCATGATTAGCTGAGTAACAAACAGATCTTGCCACATAGTTAACCATCTCACTAAAGAATACACAGATATCACCCTTTCAGTTCACTAGGCCTCTCATTTAGTTCACTCACTAGCTCAGTAGCTGAAGTAGACAGACACCTAATGGTTAAGTGGTTGAACCTATTCATTAAGTGGTCATTGGTTACACGGTTTTCTCACAAAAGATAATTACTGCATACAGAGCACAGCCAGTCATTTCTTTTCATATTTTATACAGCATAGAAAAGGTAACAATTTCACTTGGACACAATTCATTCATATTTTATACAGTGTAGAAAAGGTAACAATTTCACTTGCACACAATTCGTCAACTAAACACATACATAAAGTTGTTTTTCTTCTGTTTTACACATTGGTTGGCCGAATAACACAGAGGTATGACTTTTAGTAGAAGTGTTAGTTTATCTATGAGTTTTAGTAGAGTGTTAGTTTATCCATGAGCTTTAGCAGAAGTGTTAGTTTATCCATGAGTTTCAGTAGATGTGTTAGTTTATCCAAGAGTTTTAGTAGAAGTGTTAGTCTACCCATGAGTTTCAGTAGAAGTGTTAGTCTATCTGTGAGCTTCAGCAGAAGTGTTAGTTTATTACTGAGGTTTAGTATGACTACAAGTGTTAGTTTATCCATGAGTTTTAGTAGAAGTGTTAGTTTATCCATGAGTTTTAGTAGAAGTGTTAGTTTATCCATGAGTTTTAGTAGAAGTGGTTGTTTATCCAAAAGTTTTAGTAGAAGTGTTAGTTTATCAAGGAGTTTTAGTAGAAGTGGTTGTTTATCCAAGAGTTTTAGCTGAAGTGTTAGTTTATCCATGAGTTTTAGTAGAAGTGTTAGTTTATCCATGAGTTTCAGTAGAAGTGTTAGTTTATCCATAAAGACACTATTCTTTTACACACTGGTTGGCTGAATAACATACAGAGATAATTATGAGGTTTTAGCAAAAGTGTTAGTTTGTCCATGCTAAAATTTGTTAGTTTGTCCATGCTAAACACAGTCCTTTTAGGTTTACTCTCTGATTGGCTGAATAACATAGATGTGAGGTTTCATTATGAGCATTAGTTTATTTATGTCTGACAGCCTTGATTCAGTAAAGTGATTGCCTCAGAATGCATCACCATTCTGGCTTTCCCATGGACATTTACAGCACTCTCTTTTCACAATCACCATCATCCTATTAAGGGTTCAGTAACTGACTGAAGGCAGCACATCAGTTCTACATCAGTTCATCCACTGTGTAGTTAGAAACAATGCAAACTGACAGTGACAGCTCGTTTTCTTCACACAATACCACTCTTGTTTTTTGTGACTTGATTATGACCACTGTTACTTACAAGCACCCTAAACAACCTGAAAATTCCCATAGCATTTGCGAAAGGCAAACGACCAACCAGTAAATAAACAAAACCCACGCAGGCCAGCTCACCGTCTCAAGTCGGGACTGCAGAAAGTCCAGCAGGGAGATGATGGCCTCCATGTTCTTGCCATCAAACTCAATATCTTTGTTCTCAATGCCACACACATCACTTTCGTTCAGTGGCGTGAGCAACTCTTCATAGAAGTCTGGTGGGATGTTGATGAGCAGGTTGACTGTGTGACTACAAACATGCAAATGAAGGAGACTGGTCAGTAAAAAGAAAACAAGAAAAGAGAATTAAGAGACAGAGTGAAGTTTATGCTGAATCACCTGCAATAACAATCACCTGGCATGGCAGTATATATAAGGTACATTAACTCTACCAAAGCACATCCTCAAAATAAATGACACCCCCACCCCCACCACAGATAACACCCTCCATTTCAGTACACGTGTGCAAAGAAGCACAACACCGAACAAATTTTTATTCAATATCAGACATGGTCTTTGACCTCAAAATTGGCTCAACATGTAAACAAGTACTGACATGTCAGCCACAGAGTGAAGTAAAGAACATACACTACAACCGGCTTCTCACTCTGAAGATTCATCTGTTTGTGAAGGCTCATTACCACAGTGCTACCCTCCTAAAAGAAACTCCTTAAAGCAGTGTTTTAACTGGCAGAAATCCTCTGCATGTTTAGAATAAATTCTGAATGAATTTTATATGCACAGCTGAAATCACAGTGCTGAACTGACTGCATTCTCGTGCCTAGCAGCATTCACAGGCACACTAGCTTTCTGACTGGTTAGTCAAACCTCACTTTTCATGCAGGGTACACACCAGGTCAATGTCTGCTGTTTTTCTTCACATTTCATGTACAGCACTCTGTCTTAAACTTTACACACCATCCCATACTCGCTGCTCTGTTTCTAATACTCTCAGATTCCAGATTCCTCACACCAGAATTTCCATTGTTGGTTCCGGCACATGTTCTGTTTTTGATCCCTCTACATGGAGTGACCTTCCCCTTCCTCTCCAAATGAAACCATCACTGGACTCTTTCAAATCTACCCTTAAGACATTTCTTTGGCCACAATAATGCACCTGCCCTCTCACACTGTGATATTCCTCCACTGTAAACCCCTGTTCTACCGGTTTCAGTTGTTTATAAATTGTGTATAGTGTGTGCAGGTGCCCAAGTGGACATGTATGTGTGCTTTGAAACATCTTTCCAGACAGTCTTTGTGCATTATATTTTAATCATTATTATTATTATGTCGACTGATTAGATCTGGCAGAACTGTTTTGGGGAGTATGTGGAAGTTAACAGCTGTCTTTGAACGGCCAGATTCCTCTGCAATTCTTTGAATCTCAGATATGAAAATAATCAGGTACACACGCTGCATGCATTCAGATTGCCAACGAAAAGCGCAAAAGGTTTCCCCATCCCATTCCTTGTGTGACAGTCACCTACACTTCAGCTGTATCATGAAGCATGACATCCAACTTCAGGGGAAATGCTATCCAGATTAAAAACTGGGTCATCGCAGTTTGGTGTGCACAGAACATGAATAGAAAGTGCCTGTGCAACCAAGACCCTCACTTGACGGTGGTTTACCGCACAATGGCATGACAGCCACATGCTTGCATTCTCTCATCTTAATTTTCAGCTTCAAGAGCACTGCTTGCAGATCAACACATCAAATCTTTTACAGAATGGTATTTTGAGAAGCCTCACCCAATGCACAGAGAAACAGCTATTTCAAAACAAAAAGCAATCAGAAGAAAAATTGTGAGGCAAAAGTACATTGCCTATTTCAACCACCATAGCAGCTGGGCAGCAGTACTTAACCTCTGCTATAAGGAAAAACAATAAAAATCTGCAACAAGAATAACTACTACAAGTATTAGCATTCTGAAACAAGATCCAAACACATCAAAGGTTCAAAAGAATGCTATTTATTGGGACAAAACAACTAGCAAATGTTTGGGGTAATCCCCTTTGTCAAGCTACAAAACAACACTTAAACAGTAAAAAACGATGAAAAATGACATGGAAAGCTAATCTGCTTATCATTTTTTAGAATATGCTTCCAAGCAGTGAACAGGAAAACATAGCCCAACCAAAAAAGATAGGTGGATTAGCTTTCCATCTCATTTTTCATTATTTTTCACCATTTAACTGTTGTTTAAGTGTCCTTTTGTAGCTTGACAAAGGGGATTACCCAAAAATGTGCAGGTTGTATCCCTGCTATCCGGACTTTGCTCACATCGTATTTTGAAGTGCCTCATCTCAAGACAAAGCCCGAAGTGCATCACAGTGGCTATAATGTAACGCCATTCTCTGCTGCCAAGCAAACCCTCTGCACTCTATAGTCATATGCAACTCTGAATGAGTGACTGTAGCTTTACACAGTGTGTTCTGAATACCCACTGAAGTGGTTACTGTGCTGTTTGGTTGTTACACGGCTAGTGCCACATGAAACTGCTGCTGTCTCAGTACAGGTTCTGTGTATATGATACAAGATGCACCAGTTCACAGGGTCACTTTATTCCAAACACAAATGTGAACCTGCTGCCTGCACTTTTGGCACAATACTGTTTATATGCCACTGAGGTAACAGGGCGGAATGGGTACCGAAATGAGTCAGCACAGAAAGCTGACACTAGAGAAGAAAATTCTCCCGCCGCTCCTGCCAGACTCATACACATGACTCTTTCAATCCCAAGTCTGGGACTCTACCACTGAGTTAACCCCCTTCCCGAAAGACTTGCATAACTCTACAAAGTCAGTCCCAGTGGTTACCAACTGAGGTTGTGCTCTTTGATGGTGAGGCTAAGGAACACAAAGGGCTACCTCTTGAGGTCATGAATTTACAGGATTAGTCAAAATGGTTACCAAACTGAGGCCATTTTTTGTGATGCTGAGTGCAAAAAGACACAAACAGTTACCCTTCAAGATCATTCATCTGCACGAAAAGACCCAATGGTTACCAGCTGAGGTCATTCTCTTTGATGCTCAGTGCACAGAACACAAAGAATTACCTCTTGAGGTCATGTTTCTTCTCCTTAGAACTGGTGCGGCACAGCAGCAGGTCTCGCAGGATGCTGACCAGTCGCATGAAGTGGGCATCTTCCTCCTGGACACAGCAAGCAAGTCAGGTAAGACCACTGTCACTAATGTCAGTCACACAGCACGCTTAGTCAGGTAAGTTCAGATCATTGTCAGTCACACAGCAAAAGTCAGGTATGACCATTGTCAGTCACACAGCAAGCTTAACCAGATAAATTCAGAACATTGTCAGTTACAGACTGCAAGAAAATAGGGTGTTGAAATTTCTGTCTCACACTCTGTGATTAGCCCCCCCTCCCATCCCCCACCCCACTTCTGTGGGTGCATGAGTGAAAGTGTACCTGTGCATGCATGTGTCAAATAATACAATATGTAGCCACATGGCTGCTGTTTTTCATTGTAAAGCATCTAGGTGTATAGGGTAGGCAGTCAAGTCAGACAAAACCAGTACAGATCATATCAATGCCACACACACACACACAAGCTGTGCATAAAAATACTGCAGTGCAAATGACTGAAATGGGCATAAAGAATTCTGCTATGCACACACACACACACACACACACACACAAATACACACACATACAAACACCCACCCAAAAACTGAACCCCAAGCCTGTACCTCTTTAGCAGACTTTCTCCAGCCACACACACACACACACACACACACACACACACACACACACACACACACACACACACACACGCAAATACCCCCACATACAAACACACACCCAAACTGAGTCCCACGCCTGTACCTCATCAACAGACTTTTTCTCCAGCCACACACACACACACACACACACACACACACACACAAAAACACACACCCAAACTGAGCCCCAGGCCTGTACCTCATCAGCTGACTTTTTCTCCAGGGCCACAGTGAGGTTGAAGAGGATCTTGAGGATCTCACTGCACAGGTCCACCTCCTGGTCCGACAGCGGCCTGGACGTCTCATCGCAGGCCCGCAGGGTCAGATCTAGCACCTCCATCAGGTAAGTGAATCCATGCAGCTCATAGCGAACCCGGGGCCTGCAAAGAACAGGCAACACAGCGTCAAGTCTCACTGTCTGTCATGTACTACCTGATGGTCTCTATTATTGGCAGAAGCTGCCAAAAGTATAATTTTTGTTGCGACCAAAAGTTTTGTCGTGACAAACATGTCTTTGTTGTGACAAAACACATCTTTTATTGCAACAAAAGTACAATTGTCGCAACAAAACTATTTTGTTGCAACAAACATAATTTTGTCATGACAAGACCCATTTTGGTTGTCATGGCAAAAGTATGCTTATCATGACAAACTGTTTGTTGCAACAAATATTTGTTGTGACAATGTGTTTGTCACAACAAACATAATTTTGTCACAAAATATTTTTTCCTGACAAGCATATTTTTGTTGCAACAAAAGATGTGTTTTGTTGCAACAAACACACATTTGTCGCGGCAAACACATGTTTGTCATGACAAAGTTTTGCTGTGATAAAAATGATACTTGTGGCAGCTCCCGCCAATGACAGGTTGTATGCCATTCTTCCATACCAAACTTTACGCACACAAATGTTGACTAAACAGAAGTACTGTTCCTCATTCAGGTGTCTCTCTGTGACTGTGAGCCAGTCTGGCCTAGCTGTAAGGCATTAACTTACTAAGCTGGTAAGTGAACAAGTTGTTCTGATTCCCCACTTCCGCTCTCCTTTCGTGCTTGTGACTCTGCACCTCACAGTCAATATAACATTTAAAAAGAAGCGTGGACACAACACTGGCCCCAAGGAACCATGCTTGCAGAAAAGCCTCAGGGCTTCAGACCAGAGGACCAGACACAACCAAATTCATGAACAGCTTCAAACTGGACATCTGAGGACAATCCCTGAATGCTAAAGAAGAAGCAACATTAAAATGGCTCTCACTGCTGCCCATCTTAATGAAGAATCATTCTGGTGGTGGCAGTGAGGTGTTAGGTACAGCTGGGATCTCAGGTCCAGCTGGTACCTCTCTGGAGACAACTCAGTGTTATAGAAGTCTAATGAACAATAACAAACATGGTTTGTCCCCTAGTGCAGCAAAATACCCCACCCCCATCCACCAACCCCCCCACCTGTACCCTGATGCTGTAAGTAATTGCGTTGTTAGTAATATTACCCCTGGTCTGGCCAGTAAAGTAACATTCAGGTCTCTCTCGCTATGATGCTGAGACAGATGACTGACAATGAAGGCGGTGACAGATGAGATAAAGTCACCACAAAATCAAGTCATTATTCAGATTTAACAGTCTGTTGACCACACAGGGTCACCTCAGGACAATCACAAAATCCACAAGCACAAAGGAGCGGCTTACCTTGTGTCCACACATGTTGGCAGAGCCGTCAGCAGGAACAGTATCCTCATGTCAAAGAACTGAAACAGCCAGTGATTAACCACTCCATCTCTAAATCAAGAAAAGTTCTCACACGTGTTTGGTATTCCTACTGATCCCTCTGAATTAGCTCATTCTCTTACAGTATTCATGCAGCCCCCATGTGTAACCATATGCATCAAGATCCACTCACATATTAAAATTCCCAAAAACAGGCTGGCTAACATTGTTTGGACACAATACTGCACACTCTGGTTGTTGGAACTGTCTTCATGCTAGAGATTTTTCAAACTGGTGTGACATATCTATATAAGGTGGCAAAAGTAGTTCACAGAAACTGGTCAGCCAGTCAGTGTAACAGTCACATACATGGCAGTCTATGCTACTACTACATCTCCATTAGCAAACACCCTGTTAATGTTCCCTTCCCTGTCTAGAACACACACACACACACACACACACACACACACACACACACACACGCAACATACACACACACACACACATGCATGCTCTCTCTCTCTCTCTCTCTCTCTCTCTCTCTCTCTCTCTCTCTCTCTGTGCATTTATTTTCCTTCTTTTTTGGAGAACTGGTCCAAAAAAAACAAAAAACTGGTCCATCTGACCAACAGCTGGTTTTCCGCTGTATGTGCTGATCTTAACAGCAAAATACCAGAAATTACTGGTTAATGCACACTCTGAGGAATGAGTAGCACTGCTATTGCAGTGATGTAAACCAAATGTGTTACTGTAGTAGCACGTAAAAGATCCCTGTCTTTCTGCCAAAAGTGCATGTGGCAGGTTACAGCTAAACACGCAGTGAGTCTGCTCAAGAGAGTGGAGAATAGCACTATATGTGACACACTCTCACGAAACCAGTGCCAACTCGTTTCAGGGTATTTTGAGATATATTTAGTTTTGAAAACTGCAGATTCTGCTGATTATTTTGGTGTTTAAATGAAGACTGGCATCCAAAAAGGATTGAAGTTGTGGTCATTTGAAGTTGCTAAGCATAATTGCAGCCATTTTGAGAAAACAGCTCTGAAAGATTTTATGTCTTTTTGCATATTTTCCGTACAACAGGGGTTCAGAGTCAGCCAAACTTCCTGATTTTTATCATGGTAATACACTGGATATGTTAGCATAAGCAGAGGCTATTTTTTTATTTTTTTTATTGGTCTTTATGTAGTGAATCATAACCATTTTATCACAAAATGCTGGCATGTTGCTGTATAAGAACAAAATTTGAATAACTTGACTTTGTGTTTCTATTAAGTTCTAATGCAAGAAAGAAAACCTGTAATACTCTGTTAAAGCAAAATGATTAACATTTAATGAAAATGGGGGGGGGGGGGGGGGGGGGGATTTGTGAGTTATTAATACTTAGTCTAGCTTGGTGCAGAATAAGCAGTGAAAGACACACAGACTGTGTATTTCAGTGTCAGGTTCTGACAAGCATTCATCATTGGACCACTCTGGGTCAGATCCATCAAAAACGAAGTAATCTGTGATCAGACTGCTTAATTCATGTTGATCTGTGGCTGGTAAATTCCCTGATTTGTATTTATTCAGCAGAGAAGTGAGTCGTCGCTCCATTGCAAGAATGAAAACAATGTCGGGAAGGAGAGAAGTTATTTCCCCTAGTCGTTTTTTCAGCCAATCAGAGAGCAAGTATTTTGTCCGTTGCTACGAGAATGAGTGCCGGTAACTCTGATTGGTCAACATTCGAAGTTTGTATAGCTTACATTTGCCTTATTTGGGAGAACTGACCTGGTTTAATCTTATCTTGACACACCCAGCGGGAACGTTCTCACAAAGAGCTTTCCAACAGTGTACTACATGCTGGGGTACTGTGGGGGGAAATATGTTTGATTTGGCTGAATGTTGGTCATTCTACGTAAACATTAACGTCTTTTATTGCAGGTAGGAGCATTTAAACCCACTTTTTAACAGTTTAATGCTATCTCTAAACCAAAATACCATAACTACATGATAATTTAAAGTCTTAGAATGTAATTCTGCAAAAAAGTGAAAATCACCTGAATCAACCCCCAGTGGCTGTTTCTGTGTCTAGGGCCGATCGGCTGCTGCGACTTAGCACTGAATTGGTGGGAGCAGGTCACATATAAGCAATCATCAATCAATCAATCAATGTAGCCTCACCCAGGTAAGGCAGCCCAAAGTTCTTGCACAGAATAAGTGAAGTATTAATAATCTACCAGAAATCTCCTAACTATTAATATATTAATAATCTACCCAGAAATCTCCTAACCCCTGTCTCTTGAAAATGACTGGCAGGGAAGATGTTGTTACCTTGACATCAAACTTGAGGTCTGGGTCACCGTACGTCTTCAGTCTTTGAACCACACCCTCCACACAACTCATTTTGCTGAAAAACAAAACCACACACATTCCTTCTTTTTTCTCCTTTTTTTGTTTGTTTTTGATGCTTGGCAAATTTTGGAATCATTTCGTTTCATTTTTATTTATGCATTTTAGTGTGTTTGTGTGCAGATGTGTATATAATTATGTGTGTGGTTGGGGGAGGGGGTGGGGGGTAGGTATGTACCAGCGTATGTGTGTGCACATGTTTGTGTGTTTATCTATGTGTGTTAATGTATGCTCATTTTTCAATATGCATTGCCATGTAACCAGCCCCTCCCCACACACATGTATAGCTGTGTAACCAGCCCCACCCCACACACATGTATAGCTGTGTAACCAGCCCCTCCCCACACACATGTATAGCTGTGTAACCAGCCCCACCCCACACACATGTATAGCTGTGTAACCAGCCCCTCCCCACATGTGCTTGCTGTGTAACCAGTCCCTCCCCACACACATATTGCTGTGTAACCAGCCCTTCCCCACACACATGTATAGCTGTGTAACCAGCCCCTCCCCACGCATATGGACTGCTGTATAACCAGCCCCTCCCCACACCATGTATAGCTGTGTAACCAGCCCCACCCCACACACATGTATAGCTGTGTAACCAGCCCCTCCCCACGCATATGGACTGCTGTATAACCAGCCCCTCCCCACACCATGTATAGCTGTGTAACCAGCCCCTCCCCACGCATATGGACTGCTGTATAACCAGCCCCTCCCCACACCATGTATAGTTGTTGCTGTTAGCAGTAATGCTACAGTGCCTTGCCACACAAGTAAAGATAATCAACCAGAAACCTGCTAGCTGAGTCGTGTTCAATGAATCATGTGCAGCCCTAGTAAACTCACCTACAGTACAGCTGTGCTGTGGTGCTGTTGAAAATGAGATTGCACATACACTTCTGTGCTTCAATCATCACTGAAACACACAAACACACAAACTGCTGATAACCAGTTTGCACACAGACTTCTGTGCCTCGACAACCACTAAAACAGACACAAAATGTAAAAAGTGCGAAGAGAAACACCTGAAACAAGAATGACTGTTAGATTTCTAAAACAAGATCCAAACACATAGAAGGTTCAAAAGAACGCTTATTTTTTAGGACACACACAATCTGCAAACTTCCAGGGAAAGCCCCTTTGTCAAGCCAGAAAATGACACTTAACAGTAAAGAATATTAATCTTTCTCATCTCATTTCTCATTGTTTTTAACCGTTTAACTGTTGTTTTGTGGCTTCGGGGATAGCTCAGTGGTTAGAGCACCGGACTCGTGGCTGAAAGGTCCCGGGTTCAAATCCCTGCATGAGCGGCGGGAGAATTTTCTTCTCGAGGGTCGACTTTCTGTGCTGACTCTAATATCGGTATCCGTTCCACCCATGAAGTGACATGGTGCCGAGATGGCTGCAGTTTCATGTGGCACCAGCCATGCCAGTGTTGTAAGTACACCACTTCGGTGGATTTTTTTTTTTTTTAAAGCGCTATAAAAAGCTTGTCACTCACATAGAACCACAGGTGAGCGCAGTGAGTCTGCTCAATAGCGCTATATAAGTGATCATCAATCAATCAATCAATTCACAAAAGGGGTTTCCCCAAAAAACGTGCAGATGGTGTGTCTGCATCACTGATCATAATAAATAAGCATTCTTTTGAAAATTGTATGTGTTTGCATCTTGTCAAAAATGAGATTACACATAGACATCTGCACCTCAATCATCACTGAAACAAACCGCTGAAAATTAGTTTGCACATACACATTTTCTCTGCTTCAGTCAGCACTAAAACAGACACACAAACTGTAAAAAATGAGACTGCATATATACACTTCCCTGGTTCGATCATCACTGAAACACACAAATTGTTGAAAATGAAATTGCACAGACTTCTTTGCCTCAATCATCACTGAAACATACACTCACACTACTGAAAATGAGACTGCACAGTCCTCTATGTCTCACACTCTCAGTCACTGAGTAAATCATCAGTCAAATAAACAGGCATAGAATTAGAAACTATTGAAAACGAGACTGCACATAAATATATTGTAACTCTTCCCTGCCTAAACCATCACTACAAGTAAAACACAAACTGCTGAAAATGAAAAGAAATGAAAAAATGAAACAGAATGACTGCTAAGTACTGTGCTAGTGTTCTAAAACAAGATGATAATAATAATAACAAAGAGGATTTCTAGAGCACCCATCTACCACACAAGGTGGGAGCGCAGGACGCTTTACAATAACACTAACCACACACACACACATGCACACACACACTCAGCATCAGACTAGGGGATAGGCAGGGTTATGAAAAACTGTTCAGAAATAGTTATTAAACAGGTGCGTCTTGAGGGTGGCTTTAAAAGAGAGGCAGAATCAAAGTGGCAGAGTGTTTGAGGCAAACTGTTCAAAGATCCAAACACAAAAAGGTTCAAATGAACGCTTATTTATTTTGACATACTTTGTTTACTTATTTATTTGCATGCTGTATGTCCGTGTCAAAATAAATAAGCATGCACATGAACCTTTTTGTGTTGAAAATGAGATTGCATAAACATGCATTCCTCTGCCTTGATCACCACTGGCACTGAAACAGACACACAAACTGCTCAAGATGAGATTGCACATATAATGTCCATTTACATTACATACATTTCTCTGCCTCAATTGTCAGTGAAACAGACACATAAACTAAACAGATATGTATACAACAATCTTTAAATCACCTGTTATTAGCTCCACAGGTCTACAAACACTGTTCAGCCACGTGGGAAGTGTGCTTGTAAATTGCAAACCCATTTTTAAAATAGAGATTATTCCTTTACTTTCATGCACTGTTTTCAGTCAGGACGAAAAAAGCACATGCCAAAAAAAACTTCTTCTTTTTTTTTGAATTTTAAAAATACAAAACACCCACAGATCTGTTATTGTTACAAAACAACTAATTCTTTCACAAGTACTTATGCTACCTTTCCAGTTGATTTTTAAACAAGCACTTCCTACCATCCTGATTTCCATTCTGAATGGTGACATTTTCCCCATGCTCTGTGGTGTAGTACTCAATGCCAGCTATTCTCATCAGCAGACGAAGGGCTCGTTCTGACGTCAGCGACTCCATGTGCGTCTTTTCGCGACTGAAGATGCGGAAAGCTTGCAGGCAGGCGATGCAGATGTTGGGAGGGAGGTTTTGTTCCAGGCGGGTCAGCAGGCTTGTCACACACTTCTGTGGAACAAATGAACAACTGCCGTTGAGGCTGACGAAATAGAACAGCTCTAGGAAATGTACTTACCAATGTGATGAAACACAAGGAAACAGTAGTGCAAAAGCACTTTTGACAAACAATTGTCTTCTTTGGATGCAAAAAGATAGGTAGACAACAAAAGACGAAATTCAAGAAGGAAGCATAGAAGAGGACAGACAAGGTCAAGGGACTGATGTAAAAAAAGAAGAAGATTCAGAATGAATATGGTATGTTATAAAAATGATGTCATCAAAATGACGAAAATTAGATGGAGCAGGATCTACCCACATAATTATGAATAAATACACACACACACACACACCCCTGTTCAACCAGCAGAGCAACAATATGCAAGGCTACAGGGAGTTTTAACATTTTTCATTCTGTCATATCAGAAAAGAGAAAACTCAGCTGCCAATACTAATAATAATCAAAGGAACTTAATAATTCATGTATTTAGGTTCACAATTAAATGCGTACTCACAGTACAGTCACACACACACTCTTAAATCAATAATCTCTGTACTGCTCTAGTAACTAGCACATTCTCATAAAATGATAATTAATCAGCATTAAATGGAAAAAAATCATTGATTGATAAAATGGATGCAGCAAGAATGAGACTCAGAGCCAGGTGTTTGCTAGAAGTGATCTGGTACTAGCAATAGTATCAAGGCAGCTGTGGATCTTACCAGTTACACTACAGTGACTGAAACTTTAGTTTCCGTGAACCACTTTCACCACCCTATAGCTTTCACACCAGTTTAAAAAATGTCTAGCATGATCAGTGTACCTGGACAAGGTACCTCCCTTGTCTTTATCCAAATGGATTAATGATAATAATTAAAGTATACATTTTACAAAGTGCACAATCTTGTCTGTAGAGACTATTCTAAGCGTATACATGCACAGGCACACACACACAGGCACCCACCTATACACTAGCATACTGACTATACAAAGCTTAATTTACACAAACTAAAATTATAGCAAAAAGCTCCCCCCCCCCCCCCCCCCCCCACACACACACACAGAGCACAGTCAACATCTACCAAACACCAAAGCATACCTCTTTCATATCAGGCTTCAGATCAGGAAAGGAAAACACCTTTTCATTCTGCAAAATAGTTTTTTAAAACAAGCCAGTAAACAGATTACAGAGCAACAGTTTCAGTTTAGTTTTTCTGGCACTTCTGGACACTTCTAGTTCTAAGACTTTAAAATCCTGTGAAGGTCACTAAAAATGGTGATGGTATGATAATTTGCTAGCACAGTAATTTCTTTGCAGTTTGCAAAAAAGTATCTCCCATCAAAGACAAATTTAAAACAGACTGCAAAATAGTACAAATCTGTCTCCCCAAACAGACTCCCAAACAGTACCTCCCAAAACAGACTTCTGCTTTGGTCTGAGTAAAACAATGCTGAAAACATGAACTGTCTCTATGGCAACCAAGCACTTGCTGTGCTGGCAGATAATGGTTTGACACACTTCTCAGACTTTTGCCAATGGATGAGCTTTAAAAAGTTAAATAACTTCTGGCATTTTAAGTATACAGTTACAAGCCACAATGCAGAAGCATAAAACAATACCATTTGGTGTTTCAGTGAAATCTGCAGATTTCAGATTACAGCTACTGTGCTAGTACCAAACACTGAAACCAATTTTTCAGCATTCACCACACTCACAAACATCACCTCAGACTAGAGTAGGTCAGTAAGCAGTGTTCCGTGTGATCGCAGGTTCAACGTGCAAAGTAGGGTAATTTTAAACAAAAACCAATGTTGTCATGTACCTGGTGATGGCTTGTACTGATCAACATAAGCATGATACACTCAGTAAGTCTAACACTGGCATACAGTCCCAAGTGAAACTGAAATGTGCCAGCAACAGATATAAGTCTTCCTGAGTTCTTCTTGATCTACGTGTCAGCAACTGACAACACAGCCAACAGAGTTCAACTGTTGAGACCAGTATTGCCATGCTGGAGATTATTTAGTATTGTAATTGTAATATCAAGGATTTAACTTTAGAACTAAAATGATCTGTTGATCAGTAAACAACAAATCATTCACTTTCTAAAGTTAAATCCTTGATATTACAATTACAATACTGAATGA
>OY757548.1:3055994-3080359 GCA_963584105.1 Alviniconcha strummeri
TACATACTGCACCCCATGACCGCAGCACCAACGAACTATTGACTGAACTAAAAACAGTCTCATCTTTTCAACTTCAGAACTTACAAAGACCATTTCACCAACAGTCTGACTAAAGTTGAACGTAGATTAAAAAAAAGAAGGGGATCGGTAACCCGATGTACTTTAATAGAAGGGCCGTTTCTCCACACACACACAACAACAACAAACAAACAAACAAACAAAATCCCCAGAAACAACAGCAACTAGGTAATAAAATCCGACAACACTCAAATTATTAACAGTTCAGTTCAAACAAAACCGCACGAGTGGCGCCAGCCCTATCCACCTATGCTATTGTTAAGTGAAAGTAGTTTTCGGTAAACAGATACATGATTGTGTCCTCGCAAACCTCGATCAAGACAAGACGTCAACGCCAAACGAGATTAAGTCACAAATCGAAGGGTTGTTCGCCTTTCTGGTACCTTAAGATGTTCTTGGCTGAGCAGGGATCTGCTTAAAGGAGTTTGTTCCGGAAGGTGAAGTGTTCAGTGCCGTAAGTTGAAGCTGATTCAATCGTTACACAACTTACAGAAACAGACTAGCATTTAACCCGGCCTAACTGCACCAGACCAAATCAAGTTCTTGCTCAGAAAACAAACTTCTGATGGAGTTAAAGAATACGTTTGCGGTCAGGGTGATGCTGTTTTGAGGAAGGTGAAAATATGGGTTCGTAAAATGTAGTCTTAGGCACCAAAACGTTTTACTTACAACAATGAAAGTGTCTTTAGAATATTGTGATTTCACAGTCCCCAATGTAACACTACCACACGCCAGACATACAAGACAGCTACAGTCACTCCAATAAAAGAGAGGCCAAAACGATAGTCTAGATTTTCTTTGTACTTAAAATAAACAGTAAAACAGTTCCAACATTTTTCATAAATGAAAAATAAAATACAAGAGACAATTTCTAATCAGCTCCAGTCATGTCCCTAAAGAAAGGAGTAAAGTCCACCCCGAGCTTGCGCTCCCGTTTTCCCGACCGCTATCACTTCATAGCTTCTGTTCCGTATGCTGTATCTTCGCCACGCCTAAAGTCTAGCCGTGGCTAAACTGTTAGCCTGATCTGCCCCCGATGCCAAGCCATCACTTCAAAGCTCTTCTTCTCTCTAAAGCTTCTCCTCCTCTCTAAAGCTTCTTCTTTTCTCCCTCTCTAAAGCTTCTTCTTTTCTCCCTCTCTAAAGCTTCTCCTTTTCTCCCTCTCTAAAGCTTCTCCTTTTCTCCCTCTCTAAAGCTTCTTCTTTTCTCCCTCTCTAAAGCTTCTCCTTTTCTCCCTCTCTAAAGCTTCTCCTTTTCTCCCTCTCTAAAGCTTCTCCTTCAAGAGGTTGTTTCATTCTGTCCTTTATACTCTTCCGCCGTATCTCCTTGATCGTTTCCTTGTCACGATTTATGTATGTTTCCTTAATACGAGGACGATCGTTAAAAACGTACGGCCCTTTAGGGACGCCGATGGTAGTGGTCAGAGAGGGCATCGATCAGATGGACAGATTTGATATATGATGAGTGCTCCCGATTAGTGAGAACGGTCATCTCGAGGATGACCATTAAAATGTGTGGCCCTGTAGGGGCGCCGATGATAAGGTTCAGTGGGAGCACCGACCAGATGAACAATCCTGATATACCCCGAGCCCCCAACAATCAGCTATGACGGTCTTCGACCGACTAGCCCCGCAGGGTCCCCAGTGTTACTTTTAGACAGGGCACAACGTCATTGTGTTACACCAAGAATCGCACTCATTCATTGATTCAGTCATTGATGTTACAGTCTTTGCGAGAAGTATAGAAGATTTCATAGATCTATGGACTTTATTACAATGTAGAGAGTGGTTATTAACGGCCAGTGCTGGCCACATGTTTTGGGCCATTTTTCAAAGTCAGCACAAAAGGCATTCACTGATTCAGCCAGAACGTTTCACAGACTTGTGTAACCTCCATCTAAACCCAGTGTCATTGAGATCTGTCAGCTCCTTCTGTGTGGTTTGTGGGTGCTGGCAGCTGCACATAGCATAAAAACACAGTCTAGTTCTATGAAGACAGTCACTGAGTGGAACACAATGACTGAATGGATCTCACTCTCAGTCTCAAGTCCTGACTGAAATTGAAAACATATCTTGGGCCCACACAGCTAGAGATAGCATTAGTAATAGACTAATACTAGTAATAGTAATACAGCAGAGCCAGATTGTAGTAGTACTACTACAATACTAGATTTCACTTGCCCTCAGCCTCAGCCCCATCTTAAATCATCTAGCCAACACTAGCCTCTTGTCAGTCTTACTCTTAGTTAAAGTAGTTTAATCATAATGTATTAATTGACTATTATAGTTAATAGTAATACATTATAGTTTATACATGTATACATGTAATATTCTGGTACTGCCCACAATAAAAAGTAAGACAGAAAGAGTATAAGTACTATGAATACTATTATGTGAAGTTCTATGTCACTCATTGACTGTGTAATATTAATAAAAATACTTTCTGAGATGGTTCATAGAATCATACAAACAGTTAATGAATTATACAATCAAATGCCTCATTCTCTCACTCTCACTCTCAGTCTGGCTGAAACATGCATGATCATTGGTTATGATGGTACTGGTACAGTGTCGGTGGTACTGGTACTGGTAGCCATTAATGTGTGGGTATAAATACAATATGATTGATGATCATTATAGTATAATTTATACTGAATGTGATGTATAAATAATAATATGGATTACCACTGACCACTGTTCAGTGTTCTATACCCAAACAAGTACTTAATAAATAATAAGTTACATGAATTATGATGGTAGATCATAAAGCAAAAAAAATGTTTTGTGAAAATATTGGGTTGCTGTTCAATATTGGGTTGCTGGTCAATGTTCAAAATTTTAATTGTTGTTTTTTGGTCTTTGGGTGATAATTTTTTAACTGCTGAACCTTTGGTAACCAAACTTGGTATGGTAATACATCATCATTAGGCGCTGAGCAAATTAGGTTGCTCTCTTCAAGGTCAAGGTCACAATTAATATATCATCGTAATATTTAATTTTTGTTTGATGGTAGATTGTTACATCAGCATAGTGTAGACTCTTGTAAAACAAAGATTGTTTCATTGTGTTTGTTCAAGGTTAAAGTAAAGGTTCAAGTTCCACTGAATGTTTTTTCTAGACTGTCTTCTGAACTATTTAACGTTTTGTAGCCGAACAGTACAGGTGATGCATTATTATGAGTCAGAGCATCTTGCGAAAAGATTGTTGTGCTATTATATGGGTGGGAGGGGGACAGGGGTGGGGAGTATATTGCCAAGCAAGGTTGCAAACCATCTTGTTATTTTCTTTCAGATAGCTGAGACATTGTGATCTGAGCAGACAGTTGCAGAAAGTGGACGACGAATGTCTATGGTGATGGGACGGCGTGGTCGCCGCCCAGTGCTGCAGTTAGATGATGTTTCCAGTTCACACCAGCCAAGTGAGTTTCCCAGTAATCTCATCTCACTCCACATCACCAGCCACTGCAGTTAGATGATGTTTCCAGTTCACACCAGCCAAGTGAGTTTCCCAGTAATCTTATCTCACTCCACATCACCAGCCACTGCAGTTAGATGATGTTTCCAGTTCACACCAGCCAAGTGAGTTTCCCAGTAATCTTATCTCACTCCACATCACCAGCCACTGCAGTTAGATGATGTTTCCAGTTCACACCAGCCAAGTGAGTTTCCCAGTAATCTTATCTCACTCCGCATCACCAGCCACTGCAGCCGGATGGTTTTTCCAGTCCACACAACTAAGTACTTTTCTCAGTAGCTGGATGTTGTTATTATCGCAAAATTTCAGTCCACACAGTCGAGTGCTTCAGCTGGATGGTTGCTAGAACTTTTCAGTTCACACAGTGGTCCAGTTTTGTGATACAGTTGAAATCCCACCTAAAAATAAAATTAGGAAGAATGTAATATTAGAAATAGAACACACACATACACACACACACACACACACACACACACACACACACACACACACACACACACACACACATCCTCAAGTTCCTGGCACCAACAAAAGACTCCACAGTGAACAAGTCAGATTCCTCAGAATAATCAGTTATTTTGTGCTTGTCTTTATTCTCCAGGGCACCAGGGCTTTCAGCCCCCACAAAATGGAGAGAAGAAAAGAGAACCAGGTATGTATTGGTTGATTTTACTATCTGGCATCTTTTGGCTCTGCTTCACATGAATGCATCAAATTAATAAATGGTGACATGACAGAGTGGTGAAGTTAATGGGATCACGGTCAAGGTGTTGCCAGTTTGAATCCTAATTCAGACAGTAACCTTTTCCTGCCTACCCCCTTTGCTTAAATAAAGATAAAAGTCTTAGGGTGGTGTTGTCAGTGGCTAGTCCTTCAGATGAGACTGAAACAGTGAGGTCATGCATGCTACAGGTATTTGCATGTCCCAAAACCACTAGCCAGTCATGTGAGTCCAAATTTTGCTTTCAGCAGCTATTTCTCTGAATTTATTAAACTTTTTGATCATCAGGGAAGAATTCAGTGGACTCTTGTCTGCAGTACAGTGTCTTCATCATTTTACTTGGCTAAAAGTAAAACTGAGAAAATTTGGCCGAGTGTGAAGTTATTCCAAACAGAAAAGCGCTTTCCATAAATTTTTATGGCAAAAATAAATTTTAAAATCCAGTTATAACCAATCCCCTCATGCTAGTGGAGTTTACTGTTCACTAGCCTGGTGGGCCACCAGAAGAAGAAAAGAAAAAGAAACAATCTGAAAGATGTGGCAGAAATGTGGAAAAATTTCATTGCTGTTAATGTTAGCTGATTCCATGAGGTAGTATGACTCGCAGCTAGCCAGCCGTCCCACAGGAAATGCTATCTAACCTTCCCATGGTGGACAGTAAAATACAAAAGTAATCTGAAAGTATGTGCATCATACATGATTTCAGTGGATATCACTGGTGTTGTGAAAGGTCAGTGGGGCTTGTGTGGGTGTGTATGCATGTGTTATTTTTTTCGGACATTTATTAATTTAATGATTTATTGGTTTATACATGTTTAATAAATTCTGATTATGATTAATAAATTCTGATTGTACATGTCTGTAATTTCTTCTCTCTTTTTTCCCCCTTTTTTTTCTTCTTCAGCTTCCAACCCTCTGCTGAGTCTGGTCGGACAGTACTACAGCGATTCTTCGTCTGATGAAGAGGACGATGATAGGCCTGGTGAAGATGTTCCAGAGGAAAGGGGGGCAGAGGAAGAAGTAGCAAAGCAACAAGTGAAAGGGGCGGAAGCAAAAGAAGATGAAAAGGAAGCAGAGAAAGAGGTGGAAGGAAAAAAGGAAGAAGAAAAGGAAACTGAAATTCCACTTCCTGTGGTGACCGAGATGTTCAAGGCACCAGAGGTGCCTGCCCCTAAACCACTGCAGGAGATCCCTCTGCCAGAGCCCTCTGGAGAACTTGGCAGCAGCCTTGATTCGGAAGTTGCCAGCTTCCTGGCAGTAAGTTAAAAACTTTATTCATGAAGGAGGGAGCAAATGAGGTACAAATGATCTAAACATAATGGCATTGTGCTCTGATTATATGTGTACCTAGGTAATTTCACTTTCCTTTGTCCAACAAGATTTTTGGTAAATCATGTATCAGTGTTTATTACTGTAAAAGAAAATGTTTTCCAGCAGGAGGAAAGGCAGTTTTTTGGTTCAGTATAAAATGTATCTCCAACATTTATGGCTCTGGGCCTGGGAAATTTGCAAGTTTTTAAAAATTTTTTACTGTCTTTTACCATGTTATTGGTCTTCTCATATTTCTTTACAGTCCCTGTTGTTGCTAATTAAGGACTGAGTATTAGTGTATATTTTTTTTAATGCTGTTTAAAACTCCCCTATGCAGGTGACAGAGCATCAGAATCCAAGAATTAACTAACTTGATCCTTAATTGCTTAAAACCAGTTTAGGAGTGCTGATTGGTGTTGCATATGTGGGCCAACTTTTGCAGGAAATCGAATCCATTTCTGTGGAGCCCAGCCAAGATGGCAAGGCAGGTGCAGACCATACAGTCACCGCTGACTCTAGCCAGCCTATTGAGCCGGACTTGGGTTTCATCCCGAGGCCAGATGCTTCCATACCTGTGGCTCCAGAAGAGAAAAAGGACCATAAGCCTGCACCCTTTGCAGAGGAAAAAAGGATCAAGCCTTCTTCGTCAGTGAATGCTTACAAGTCCATGTTTGTGAAGGGTGCCTCAGAATTTGTGCAGAAGGAGAAGGAAGAGGAGAAGAGGAACAGTGAAGTGGAGAAAGAGGAGGAGTTACCCGAAGGTAGAGTTACCTCCTTCGTATGGTTGACCTCTGTACACTGAACCCCCCCACCACCACCACCCCCCTCCCCCACTGCCTGGCTGTTGTTACTTGCTGTTTAACGCCCAGTCAGCCAATCAAATCACAGGTTAAAGTTCGGTTCGCTGCTAGCAATGCACACCACATGTTTGAAGGGGATTTGAAAAGGTTGAAGCTGAATGAACCAGGAGTGTGTGTTAAAAAGGTAGATCTGTGTTTGTGGCAGAAGCTGACACATGCAAAGCTATTCTGATTTACTCTCTGTGCCTTGAACTGTAGAAACCTTTGACAGCTGTGGGCTGTCTGTAGCAGTCTGGGGAGGGGGGAAGAAGTTGACTGCTGATATTTCAAATAATACTCTGCTTGATATAAACAAAAACAATTTTTTGTTGTTGTTGCCAGGCACATCATTGTGGGGCTTTTATTCATATAGCAAATTTCATTAATTTATCTATAATATTTTTTGAGATATCACCCTTCAAATTGTCATCATTTTAGGCATTTTATGCGCATTTTACAAAATGCCAGTTTTGTATGGCTCTAGCATAAAAAGTATTGGTCACACACTCACCCAACTTGTTTTACACAGTGTCTGCACAACATAGACTAAACACAATTTTTTCAGTAGTCATCCTTACTCAAATACTGGAGATGCAGAGTGCCAAGAATGGAAAAATCACTAATTTTGACATTGTCCGATCACAAATCTTTGACGGTACCATGACAAGATCAAACATAACATGGGAATGGAAAGAGGTACAACCATAATTCTGGTATCAACTGATTCAGCATTAATTAGACAATACAAATTCACAAGTCTAAAGAAATGCAAGCTAAATTTTACCTACAGAGGCAAGTTTCCATGAGAAAAAAGGGTGTAAATATACCGCAAATCTTTGATGGTAATAGCATTAAAGCAAATCAAACTCTGGAATGGAAAGAGATACAGCCATGGTTCTGGTATCTGCAGATTTAGCATTAATCAGAGAAGGGAAATGCACAGCATATGGAAATTTAGGCAAATTTTAGATATATGTAGACTTGTTTGACTTTGAATGAGGAAAAGAAGTTAAAAACTGCAGTCCAAGTGTGGCCTCATGGTAGATGTTGAGGCCTGCCTCACTTTCTAGGACCAATTCTCTCAAGATGATGAAACTATCATCCTCTGAAATCATTAACAAAGAAATATATAAACAAACAGGTAAAAAAGATTTATTTCAACATAAACAGCACACTAACACTTAATACTCACCAATTAAATACACTTAATACTCATCGATTAAATCATCAAATTCTGAAGTTTAGTTGTAAATAACACTTACTTGACTTTGTGTGAATCATGCAGTAATAACTTGAGAAATAAATAAATCAGCAAGGTACAAACAGAAGGAAGCAGACAAGAACTAATTTTCAGGTATCTGACTACTACTACCAGTCTCAGCTACTGAAACAATCCCAGAAGCAAAAACCTGACTGGAGTCGCTCTCGCCATTATTTGACAATACTTAAAAAACTTCCCTACTTTGGATAAAAGACCTGAATTATTAAGGAAAAGTAAACTAACAAAAACTGGAGTCCCACATCAAAGACATTAAAAAAATTACATGCTCAAAACTGTATTTAACATTGCTCTGTGAGTATTTTATTTCCCCCACCCCCTACCACCCCCACATTTAATGTGGCTCTTGAAGTGTGTGTGTGTGTGTGTGATTATTTCTTTCATTTTGTTTCCTGTTCAGTATTTCGTATTGACTTAGTTACTTTTGTTACCATAGTCTTGTCTTGTCAATCATGCTTGCAAAATGTTAAACAAAAACCAAAAAACTTGTCATTATTACTCTTTTTTTTGTATACCCCCCCCCCCACCCCCCTTGTAATTATTATTATTATTATTATTATATGCAAAGATTGAAAGGATCATGTATTTTTTTAGACAGTGTGCCAGGTCTTCCATGTGCACAAAAGGTGGATGAGAAAGAAGGGGAAAAAACAAGAAATAAATTCTTCAGAAGCAAACACAATTCCAAACTCTCAATATAACCTTAATTTTGGCTGGTGGCTCGCTTTTATTTTGTTTTGTCTAGATGAGCAGATCTACTATTAAAAAACATATGGGTCGTGACTGCATCATCTGCTAGCTAAATCAGAGTTATTGTCCTTGACAAGAAAAAAATATTTAAAAAAAATCATTCACTTGCTAAATTTTCTTTTAAAAAATTCACTGTTGAGAACGTACACCATACATCACATTTTTGTCAATTCGGATTTATGGGAAAAATAATTACTACTTTTACAGCAGTTTGCATTTCGGAGGAACTAATGAGAAGATAACTCTGTAATGTTGTTCAAACTACGACCAGACCACAACAAATTTGCTTCAATTGCATTCAAAGTGATGTAAACAGCACAAAAATACAGTTATGGTTGTGTTGGAAACTCAGTTATCACTAAAATAAAAAAACTTACCACGGTTTCTTTCCAGTTCCTCCAGGGTGAGCATCTTTTGCGCCGCTCGCATAGTCACAGACTTTATGAATCGCGGAACTCGAGCAGACAACAAAATCTATGGGGTCTCCAATTTCCGTTGCACAGGAACTTTTACAAGAACTCGCTTCAGGATCAAACGATACACCGTTTTAAAGAGTGAAAATTCGTCTTTCCAGTGATACCAAATTAAGTATGGTGCATTCAAACTTTCTAAGTGTAAATATAAGGTAAAAATGTACGTATTTTTCGACTCAATTTTTGCTGCAGTCAAAAATGAAGAATTTTAACAAATTTTATAATGGATAAATCTACGAGAATTCCTCTTTCTAAAAATTATAACTTCATGTCTGTAAATGTTTTGGTAAAAGTTCCCTACGGTTTTCCGAACGCAACCGTTTTCCGACCTCGCTCATCCGACCTTCGACGTCAGAACCACGCTCAGTTTCTGACCACTTGGTGTGTTCATTAAAACTTCTTCCAAACTCACAATACATCATTCACTTACAAAATAATGGCATCAACAGGTCATAAAAAGATCGTTTTTTTGCGTGACAGTAGTTTTTATTAACAAACTGCACAGAACAAGGCAGATATGACAAGTTGAAAATGCACAATATTTGCCTCGCGACGACATGTTACCCAGCGCTAAGAGAGGCTGGTCCTGCCTATTCTCAGATAAGTCTGCCTATGGGCAGCGACTTAAGGGGAAATGGTGAGAAAGGAGATTTGGAGAATTCAGAAGTGCTCACATCTCATTTTGTGCACATCGGCTGTCCTGTACTGAAGACCCCTGCCCCTGGACTGAACACAAAGAGTAAAAAATGCAGATCTATGTATGTGGCAGAAGCTGACACATGCAAAGCTATTCTGATCTTCTCTCTCTCTCTGTATTCAGTCATCTCTCTCTCTCTTGTAATCAAAAAAATGTATTATTCATGTGGAGCTTAGAAACGCCTAGTTGTTAGACATGTTTTAAGTTTTTTGTTGCTTTGTTTGACTTTACCCCACTTTTTTGCCCTAAACTTATATGAACTAATATCCTGTACAGTTTTGATGTATACCCGACTTTTGGTGTATCTGAAATACATGTGTATGTGTCGTATTAGTAGAATTAGTCCCTCATGGGCGAGGGCTGGATGTAAAAACAACAACCTGTGTCTACTCCACGACCCTCGAAAAATAAAGTTTATTCATTCACTCTCTCTCTCTCTCTTCCTCTCTCTCTCTCATGAGTAGCATAGCAAAGACCATCTGTTAAATACTGGTCAAATGACTGGCTGGCACACTGGATGACTGACTGGCATACTGTTCTGATGACAGGCAGATGGATTTGGTATGACTGACTGGGCACAGGGGATGACTGACTGACTGTGTCTGGCATACTGTTCTGATGACAGGCAGATGGCTTTCAGCTAAAGGTAGAATGGCTAGCAAGTACTGAAGTAGCATACTTGTTGACTTTCAGAACCAGTAAGCGAGTGGCAAATGGTTCAAGATGATGCGACCCAGTACTACTACTACTGGAACCTAGTGACCAATGAGGTGACGTGGGAGATCCCTCCAGGCTACACACAGTTCCTGCTGCTGTACAAGGAGTATGAGGAACGCATTGCCAAAATCCCAAAAGACAAACTGCAGAGGATGAAGGAAAGAAAAGAGAGGAAGAAGTGGGTATATGTTTTGTGCTGATCCTCTGTGTGTGTGTGTATGTGCGTGCGCCTGTGTGTGTGTGTGCGCACGTGTGTAATTGAAGAACACATTGCCAAAATCCCCAAAGACACAATTTGCACAGTGTCAAGGAAACTAAAAGAGAAGAAAAAGTGGATGTTAAGTATTATTTTATATAACTGGTGCTACCTGTTTCTGTGTGTCTGTGCACACAAGTGAGTTTGTGGGTGTGTAGAGGGGACAGGGGCTCAACTTTAATTGAGTAATTACCAACTTCCCCCAGTTTGGAATTAACTTGCAGTTTGGGATTTGTGCATCATGCAACTGTTTTTGGCATTCATGCACCTTAATGCAGCCTTGCATCCTCTGCCCCCCCCACCTCCCCCCACTCCTCTACACTTTTTGTTATTCAAGCAGTTGTAGTCTATATCCAGCGGTAGTCATTGACAATTGTGTAATGAATTTTAAGTGGTATTCATGCGCAACTAAAGCAGCTTAACCATGGAAGGACTTCATATAGTTGTTTTTTAAACTGATGTTTGCTTTCTAGGCTTCTCAGTTTTATTTATTTACCAAATTCCATTTGCTGGAATGAACAGACTGGCCATGGCTGTTGTGGATGGTCTGCATGTGCTACCACTGATACCAGCACATACAGGGTGGAGTGCTCGTTCTTGGCCTAGTTAATTTCTTTATTCATGTGCGCATAGGTGTGATGTGTGGGGAATACAATCTTATGACTATATATTTTTTTTATTTTTTTTTAGATGTTTTCATGTACATATTAATATTATTGATCTTGTGAGGCGCAGTGTGCATGCCCTTGTTGATGAGATACAGTGCTATAGAAATGGCCACTATCAATTTGCCTGTTGATATTTCAGACAAGATGCTGAGGCAAAGAGAGAATCATCTCCAGCCCCTTCCTCCTCCGAGCCAAAGTCCAAGTCATCCAAGCACAAGAAAGAAAAGCACCGCAAAGAAACAGTGGAGACAGTCTCATCCCACGTTGAAATTGGCCCACAGTTGCCCTCCCTGCCACCAGAAACCACAAGCAACAATGCTAAAGCAGCCTCTGTTAAAACAGAGGAAGAAACAGATAAGACCAACGCTCCTGTCTCATCCAAGATCCCTGTGGGGGAGTCTTCGGAAGTGAAGGCTTCTATGGGGCCAGACTCTGCAGTGGATTCAACATCTGTGTTGGCAGACGTGGAGGCCATTTTTGATGCGGCTCTGTCAGCCATGGCTGAGGGTTCTGCCAACAGCCCCAAACCTGCCGTGCCAGTTGTCACTTCCAGTTCTGCAGAGACCGCCACACCCGGATCCATCATTGACGTTGCAAGGCCTTCAGCTTCAGCAGAGAGTTCCAAGCCCAGTTCCTCCGTAGAGTCGTCAAAGTCAGGCTCCCCCGTTGCTATAGATACAGACCCCACAACAACGACCACAGCCGCTGTCAGTGCTGCTGTGGTGTCCTCATCATCGGTCATGCGGGCATCTCCAGTCTTGGAAAAGGACAGCAAGGATTCTGAGAATGGGGAGGCAGTGGTGACCAACAGCGGGGTGAATGATGATGCTGCCGATGATGATGACGATGACTTCGATATGGACTTTGATGACATTGACGACCTTGACCGGGCCTTGGAGAAAGCCCTGGAGAAGAAACTGGAGAAGAAAAAGGTGAGGAAAAGAAAAGGGGACACCTCAGTGGCTTCCTGTTGTGTTTCTTTTGCTTTGATTGATTTTTCTTTCTGCTGATTTTGTGTGTATTGAAGGGAGGGGGCTTTGTTTTGTTTTTCCTTGGGCTTTGTTCTCTAAAAACAAATCAATATTTTTAGCAGACTATAAACTTTTGGATCATTATTGGTGCTGTTTGTATTTTATCCACTTTTTTTTTTTTTTCTTTTTAAATCTGACAATAGCAGGCTATGATAAATTGGTTAGCAGGTGATGCCAAACTCAGTAACTGTGGCTTAGCCTGCCAACTCAGTGACTTCAGCATAGCCTGCTAACTCAGTGACTTTAGCATAGCCTGCTAACACAGTGACTTTAGCATAGCCTGCCAACTCAGTGACTTTAGCATAGCTGCCAACTCAGTGACTTCAGCATAGCCTGCCAACTCAGTGACTTTAGCATAGCCTGCCAACTTGGTGACATTGGCATAGCCTGCCAACTCAGTGGCTTTGGCATGGCCTGCCAACTCTGTGACTTTAGCATAGCCTGCTAACTTGGTGACATTGGCATAGCCTGCCAACTCAGTGGCTTTGGCATGGCCTGCCAACTCTGTGACATTAGCATAGCCTGCTAACTTGGTGACATTGGCATAGCCTGCTAACTTGGTGACTTTGGCATGGCCTGCCAACTCTGTGACTTTAGCATAGCCTGCTAACTTGGTGACATTGGCATAGCCTGCTAACTTGGTGACTTTGGCATAGCCTGCCAGCTCAGTGACTGGCATAACTTGCTAACTTGGTGACACTGGCTTAGCCTGCTAACTTGGTGACATTGGCATAGCCTGCTAACCCGGTGACTTTGGCATAGCCTGCCAACTTGGTGACTGGCATAGCCTACTAACTTGGTGACATTGACGTAGCTGCTTACTCAATGATTTTGGCATAGCCTGTAGCAATAACTCCATGACCTTTACATAGTATACTACTACTAGTATTTATGGCGGGAAAAACAACCTGAAAGACTGAGATCTGTCCTAGTAGTGCTGGTGAAACTTGGTGACCATAGCCAGTATTAATTTAGTGACCATAATGTTTTGAGGATTTTAAAAACAAATTGCAATCGGGTAATTCTGCATAATAATGCAGCCCTTTTTTACCTTGTGCCAATAAACAAAGAAACGAACGTAGTAGAAGCATCTGGCTGATGTGCTTTTTTTTCTGTTTGTTGGCAACATGAGAACAACTTCAACAAGTGTAAATAAAAAAGAGGGGGCCAGGGAAGAATCAAGTATGTTTTTATGGATTAACAGTACTATTTTTATAATTTAAAGGATGTAAAATTTACATTGTTACAGATTTACTTTTTAAGGGGATATTGTTTGAATCTGTACCATTTAAATTCAAGACAAAAACTGTTCCCATAGAGTTTTCTTGGAAAAATGGTTCCCGTGGAATTTTCTGTTAGCAAAAATCCTAACAGCAGACCCCTTCATTCTATATATGTATTATTACCTGTGTAAGTCACAATGTATACTATGGTACAGTAGACCAGGTTCAGTTCTGCAGCAGGTTTTCTTTACATCAGTCAATCAGTTAGTATGATCAGTTGAATTGCAATAGCAGGCTATGCCAAATCGGCAAATGCACAGTGTTGTTATTATTATATCATCAGCAGTTCAGATAGGATCAGATAATCCCGGTTGAACTGCATCAGATTCTTGAAGTTTATTTGTGGTCTATTTTCAGGCAGAGCTGGAGAAACTTGAACAGAAGCAAGTGGAAGATGGCGTTTCTGACTCCATCCTGCCCCCGTCCTCCCCTCGCTCAGCCCCTAGCCAGTCACAAACATCCAGTGCTGCAATGAAAGTGCCAGCTGCCAGTGCCCTGTCTCCCTCAGAGCCAGAATCTGCAGTGTCCAGCTCTGTGCGGACCACTCCTGAGCTCACCGACACAGCACCTCAGCCATCCAAAAAGTCTGCGGTGTCCTCTGCGAGCAGTTGTGTCAGCGGGGCGGGAGAGGGGGCAGAGAGCTCTGGGGTGGCTAAGTCAAAACGATGTGCAGCGGAATCATTTAGAAAGGAGGATAGGACTGAGAAGCAGGAGCCAACAGTGAAAAAAGCTCGACTGGTTGCATATGACGCCCGTAAGTATGAAGGATTTTTTCTTTCTCAAGGATGTTGTTGAAGAGCTCTGACTGTCCATCTCTCTCTGTCTCTCTCTGTCCCTATGAGACTGGGCAGATGGCCTGAAATCATTAAAGAATTGTCTCTGTGTCTCTCTAGTACATGAATTTATTTTTGAGGTTTGTGCTGGTTACACAAATTTCTGTCTTAAATCAGTTGTTCAGTCTTATATTTTTTCACTAAACAATTGATGCAGACAAAACATTACAGATGAGTTTTTTTCTGCTCTCTTCATTCATAGCGGAAACGGATGAGGAGAGTATGGACACATCTGATGAAGTTTCTACAACACCTACCAAGGCGACAAAACCTTGTAGCGACTCTGTCCACACTGGGGATTCACTGCCTACCCCTGCCCCCAAGGCAACCAGCATTCTGGTGAGAAAAATTAAGATCATTTTGTAGTGGACGTGATGGGTTTGCCGCATTTCATAGGAACAATCATTCTACTTATCAGTCTTAGTATGATGAAGGCAGATGGGTGGGTGTGTGGATCAAGGCTTGTGTTTCGTGTGTGGTGTTGTAGTCAACTGGGGAGGGTGTTCGTGTGCTAAATGCTATGCCCTTTGAGGAATGTATCTTTTTGTTTCCTGTATTACAAGGGTCACCTGCCAGAACTGACTGTATCTTTTTATTTCCTGTATTACAAGGGTCACCTGCCAGAACTGTGCATCCTTTATTTCCTGTATTACAAGGGTCACCTGCCAGGACTGACTGACTGTATCTTTCTCTTTCCTGTGTTACAAGGGTCACCTGCCAGAACTGACTGTATCTTTCTCTTTCCTGTATTACAAGGGTCACCTGCCAGGACTGACTGTCTGTATCTTTCTCTTTCCTGTATTACAAGGGTCACCTGCCAGAACTGACTGTATTTTGTTATTTCCTGTATTACAAGGGTCACCTGCCAGAACTGACTGTATTTTGTTATTTCCTGTATTACAAGGGTCACCTGCCAGAACCGACTGTATTTTGTTATTTCCTGTATTACAAGGGTCACCTGCCAGAACTGACTGTCTGTATCTTTTTATTTCCTGTGTTACAAGGGTCACCTGCCAGAACTGACTGTCTGTATCTTTTTATTTCCTGTATTACAAGGGTCACCTGCCAGGACTGACTGTCTGTATCTTTCTCTTTCCTGTATTACAAGGGTCACCTGCCAGAACTGACTATCTTGTTATTTCCTGTGTTACAAGGGTCACCTGCCAGGACTGACTGACTGTATCTTTCTCTTTCCTGTGTTACAAGGGTCACCTGCCAGAACTGACTGTATCTTTCTCTTTCCTGTATTACAAGGGTCACCTGCCAGGACTGACTGTCTGTATCTTTCTCTTTCCTGTATTACAAGGGTCACCTGCCAGAACTGACTGTATTTTGTTATTTCCTGTATTACAAGGGTCACCTGCCAGAACTGACTGTATTTTGTTATTTCCTGTATTACAAGGGTCACCTGCCAGAACCGACTGTATTTTGTTATTTCCTGTATTACAAGGGTCACCTGCCAGAACTGACTGTCTGTATCTTTTTATTTCCTGTGTTACAAGGGTCACCTGCCAGAACTGACTGTCTGTATCTTTTTATTTCCTGTATTACAAGGGTCACCTGCCAGGACTGACTGTCTGTATCTTTCTCTTTCCTGTATTACAAGGGTCACCTGCCAGAACTGACTATCTTGTTATTTCCTGTATTACAAGGGTCACCTGCCAGAACTGACTGTCTGTATCTTTATTTCCTGCAATAGGGATAGCCATTCAAGGAAGGTAACCCTCAGTTATGAAAATGTGGGTTTGTGTGTGTGTGCATATATATATATTTGTATGTATTGTAGGCGGAGGTCCAAGAGATGACTGACACAGCCTTTGCCAAGCTGGCCTTCCTGGATGTGACTTCAGACAGCCTGTCACCCCTGCAGATCAGCCTCATTCAGTTACAGGTATAAATACATCAGGAATGTAGTTGGTAGTTTGCTCCATCAAAGGCAACAGTGAAATCAAAGGTTTGTCTGACAATCTTGAGTTAAACAATGAGAAATGAAGTGAAAAGCTAAACCACTTATCTGTTTTTGGCTGAGCTGTGTTGTTTTCCTGTCCAGTGTTTGGAAGAATCTTTGATGTGTTTGGATCTTATTTTAGGATGTTAGCAGTCATTCTTGTTTCAGATTTAAACAAATAAATTAAAAAAAGATATATATAGTTTTTTTGGATAACAGAAGAGAAAGGTTTCAGAAAAAAAAAGTGGTCTTGAGGGAGGGATGGTCCTTGGTTGTGGATTCATTGATGTGGACAGATTTCAGAAAAGGTGGTCTTTACTCTTAAAAGAGGTCCCTGATCAGGATGACTGTGTTCATTTACATGGAAATCAAAAGGGAAAGATTTCAGAAAAGGTGGTCTTAAGAGTAGGTCCAGTGTCGGGTGTTCATTTGCATGGAAATCTAAAGGGAAAGATTTCAGAAAAGGTGGTCTTGAGAGAAAGATGGTCTATGGTCAGGTGTTTATTTACATAGAACTCTAAAGGGAAAGATTTCAGAAAAGGTCTTAAGTGAGGTGAGCCATGAGTCCATGGTCAGGTGTTTATTTACATAGAAATATGAAGGGAAAGATTTCAGAAAAGGTGTTCGTCAGAGAGGGGTGGTCCTTGGTCAGGTGTTCACTGACCTGAAAATGTGGAAAGGTTTCAGAGGTGGTCTTAAGAGAGGTCCATGGTCAAGACAGTGTTCATTTACATGGAAATATGAAGGGAAGGATTTTAGAGAAGGTGGTCTTAAGAGAGGTCCATGGTCAAGACAGTGTTGATTTACATGGAAATATGAAGGGAAGGATTTTGGAGAAGGTGGTGTTAAGAGAGGTCCATGATCAAGACAATGTTCATTTACCTGGAAATATGAAGGGAAGGATTTCAGAGAAGGTTGTGTTAAGAGAGGTCTGTGGTCAAGACAATGTTTATTTACATGGAAATATGAAGGGATGGGATTTCAGAGAAGGTGGTCTTGAAATAGCTATGCAACAGCCTCTGTGCTTAACCTGGGACACTATGGATTCCGGGGGGGTGCATCACTTCAAATCGAAAATGCACAGTTAAAACTGCATTTTTCATCCTGCATGCTTGTGTTATTGTTTGAGTGAATGAATATTCTACAGCCTACACTGTGTGTTGTTTTATTTCATGCCTTTGAAAGTAGTATAATCTTTGAAAAACCGTCATTTTACGGGTTGAGCGGCCGGCCTCGCGCCGTGGACCGATTTCCGAAAAGACACTGTTTCGGGTGGCTCTCTTCGAACTCCTCGTACCGTCGCAAATGACGACGTACAAGGCTTAAACTTTACAGCCAATCAGAAGAAAGAACGCTCTTTCGTGCGGTATATGAACTTTTTTGATGCGGTCTATGAAAACATCGTAATGGCGGTAAGTACGGTTGTTATAATTTCTTTCTCAAATATTTTGTTAAAATTGGTCGTTTAGGAAAAAAGTTCACCCACAGGCTTATTCTGTGTTCTTTTATCTACAAGAGCATGTATTTCACTAGTGGTTTTGTTGAAAAATACGACGGTAATGGGCTTAAAACGATGACGATGTGGCAAAAAAATCTCTCAAACTCGGCCTGCGCATCGCGTGGGTTCGTCGGACTCCAGATCAAGCGAGATGGAGGAGACTTAAAAATACAAAGCAGCTCTCATCTAAGTGCAGTAAAAGCACTAAAACTAAAGCTAAACACATTGACCTGAGGAATATTCGGTTGATATGTTTATTCCATCAGGTATTTGGTTAAAGTTTATAAAAGTTTGGGGATCGTTCTTGGAACATTCCATCTCCAGCTACTGGTCACTCCTGCCTCAGTAATGGCCGCACCCAGAGTGCTTTTTATCGGACCTGGATTTTGACTACGGGCAGGTCTATTTCTTTAGCCGAGGGGTGTCAGATATTTAATCAGTGCTATTTTCTTGATTTACATTGGTCTGGACTTTTTTAAGATTCTTCATTTTTCCCCCATTGAAATTTATATCAGTGATTTTTTGTTTGTTTGTCCAGATTTAATATTTATGGCACTTTCAGTTTCAGGTAGTGAGTTGCTTTGCAGACTTAATTAAGTGTCTCATCAGTCTTTTTTTTTTTTTTTTTTTAACTGAAATTTTTGAAAACCTGCTCTCTTTTTTTTCTTTCTTTCTTTTGGGTGGGAGGGTGCCAGCATTTCTCATGATGTATAATAGTAATAATAAATTAATAAAACAAGATTAAAAAGTGTTAGTGTAAACAAGTGGAGTAAAATATCAGTTTTATTTTTAATTTGATTTATTTCTAATGTTATTTATATTAACTTTAATAACTGGTTTCAAATAATGATCCAAAGATTTAGCAGTTTTTTTAATGTTCCTTTTATTATGTGGTTGCAGGTTCTAGAGCCTTTTGTGAGAGTGATGCAGCTGTGCCCAAACCCAGGCAGACCACATGGATTTATATAGAACTTAGAAGACCACAGTGTCATCATGAATTTGTTTTTGTTTTTTAATTTTTATGGCAGTTGGTGAATCATTAAAATAAAAAACAACTTGGAAAAATATTTTTGTCATCATTGTGTGAATGTGTGAATGACTGCTTTTTGGTGAGGGTGAATTGGACAAAAAGCTGATATTGTGTGGATAGGTATATATTTTTGCAAATAAATTAGCCTAACGAGCTTGTTTGTTATACTATGGTAATGATATGAACACAAATTAACACTGACTGATCCTGTTTACCTGTGGTAATTGCAACACAAAAAACAACATTGAAACTGAAAGTTCTAGTTAAAAATAAAATAATAAAAAAACTGAATTAAATTAGCATGTTTTATTAATATGCTAATTTATGCAAATGGGACTGAATTACTTCACAGGGTTGACACCATTTCAGTCAATTTACTATAATGGCAAAGCTCCAGGAGCTGAATTTCAGTATTCTAATAGATGTGGCAGGTAACTTCATATAAACAATTTATGAAAAATTTATAGATGCTCGTTATGTTAATTTATGCAGATTAGATTGTACATCAATGATCTGCTAATGCTACAGGTGCAAATTTCAACAAGGTTACCACAAATAAGAAACCCCATGTGCAGATTTTGAAGATTGTTTCAGGGATAATTGTGGTATCTCAACAACACAACACAACAAGGAACAGTAACGAGTTTGTTATGTAATTTATGCAAATGAGGGATCAAACTGGGTTAGATTCAATGCTGAGAAGTGGTGTACACTATTGGTATATCTAAATTTCCATGTTTAAAATCTGTAAGTCCTGTGAACATGCACAAATCAGTTAATTATTATACTTAATTAGTTATTACATAACAGTATGCTAATTATCTCTTGAAATTGGATTGTGAGGCACCTTTTTTCACCGTTTTTGGATTCGTCATGTCCCAGAATATAAATTCACCAACTTTAGTACCAATGACTTGAGTCATTCAGATTTTATGTACATAAACCCTTATTATTGCTGCTTTCCACAGGTCCACCCTTTTGCCTTCATATCCTTCATTGTCATAGTAAAGGACTGTCCCAAAATTGAGCTGATTTTTGGAACTTAAAATTTTAATATCTCCCAAACTATTGATCCGATTTGAGTGAAATAAACTGCGATGGATTCAGCTTCACGAGCTCTTTAATTTGATACACTTCATTCAGTCAGAGGCATAGAGCAATTTTTGGCTGTTGCATAGCTACTTGAAAGAGGGGTGTCTCTCATCATCACCGTCAGGGCAACCCCTGACAGTTGTAGCAGTTTGCTGATAATCCCACTGACCTGTTGTGTTGGGCAGACTCGTCTGACTGATTGGCAGGAGGGTGGGCTGGTGGGGGAGTACTTCTATCAGTGCCTGAGGGAGGTGGACGCAATGCTGAAGAAGTATGAGAGCAGCGCTGTGCCGTCAGGCTGGACCTGCCAGTGGGACAGGTATGGAGCTTTTTACCTGTCCTTTTTCTCCTCCGCACCTGCTGCATCGCCTGCCATCATTTGTTTTCTGTCCTCCGCCGTCGGGCTGCAGGCTTCCACAGTGACATCCTGCGTGTATGGACCACTGAACCACCCACTCTTGATTTTTGACCCAGGTTAATTGCTGAGAGATTACTGATTGGGGACGAATGAGTGTGAACTGTTGATCCTATGACAGAACAGTCAGAATATTTTTCAGTTATAATCTCCAGAGGATTTTTTTTTTTAAGCTGAAGAAGAAAAAGAAAGAGGTGAAGCGAAGGAAAAAGGCAGTGGAACTTGATGCGTAAAGAACAAAGCAGCAGCAAGTTCTGGACAGTTTCAGCGTAGGAAAGGTGGACAAAAATGTGGAGTCCCCGAGTCCCCACACCCATGTTGAGAACTGGTCCATACACTGCAGCTCTCAATCTGCCCATCATGCCTTTCCAAACAGCAGACACGTTTGCAGACCACAAGAGAGCAGACACTGGTCAAACTTGACTTAAGTCCAAGAGAATGACTTAAGTCAAATGCTGGAGACTTGAAGTCAACACGGGTGGTGCTGGGTTGACTTGACAAACTTTCTGGCTGCTTAGCCGAAGGTGTGTGCGTGTTTTTAGAGGTCAAGGGGTATTTAGGAAACCTGCATCAAGATGGCTGCTTGTCGTTGCATCACCTGCAATCTCCGCAAGAGACGGATGTCTTGGATGAGATCGTCAGCGGGTGAGTTTTTAAGGTTGACCTTTTTCTCTCCTTTATTGATAGAACAACTAGTTTTGTGAATGAAGTGGGTTAAATAGCAGTGTAAAGACCTACAGGTGCCGACTATGTTTGTGAAACACCACTAGGTTGTATAACTGATTCTGAGGCATAGGGATTAGGTATGCTCTTGAAGATGTCACTTAGATTTATACTGGAAGGAAAGGAAGTAAAAAAGATGAAATCCAAGATAAGCTGCATCACTAGAGCAGATTTCACTAAAAATGTAACTATTATGAATTCTCATGTTTGATTTATTCATGTACATGATAATGATATAGAATTTAAACATATATATGCAAAAAGCTTTTATTTCTGTTGTCCTAGGAATATATGCTTTACTAACCAGTGCAAGTTGGTAGTGATGTGCATTTTGCTGTTGTTAACATGTGTCTTTTGCAGGCAGATTTAACAGACTCTGTTTCAGCCTCTTGCGGTAAAATTCCATTTTGCATCATTAATTGGACACCTGCAGACTGGTTTCACATGTTGCATGATTTGCTAGCTCCTTGAAAGTTGTTTCATATTAAAACCGTTTCCTTCAAACTTGCTGAATTTTGACTGTGCTTAGCACACTGAAGAATTGGACTCACTTTCTGAAGTCTGTGTTACAACCAGATTTTAGCTGTTGTGGAAAGAAAAAAAGAGAACATGGAACCATGCTTTCAGAAGGTAAAGAATTAACGTTTTATATTGTTTAGTACATCAGTGTTTGCCAGCAATGAGACCAGAACAGTTACCAAACAGTGCAGCTGTATTAAGCTTGCAGAGAAAGATGTTCCTAACTCCGAAACAGAACTATGTCAGATTCCAGTGTAATGTGATGTACATCATAAGAGCATTATGTTTAGGAGAAAATAAAGATAATTGCAAAAAATGACTGTGTTGAATGTGTCATTGTGGGTGAATGTATGTTTATTGATATGTTTGAGTGCAATAAGTTACATTTTACATATCTGTGCATTTAGCCACTTCATTTGTCTCACCTGACCCCCTCTCCATCCCTCTACCCCTATAATTTGATTCAGTAAACGGGATTATATTTTTGTTTGTTTAAAGGGCGTGTTGCTGATTAGCTGTCATTTTCTTCCACTCTTTTTGTATGCCCACCCAACAAGTCATATAAATTATTTACGTATTAAAGTCAACAGGAGAAACATCACCATTTCCTGGGGGTTTGCATGCAGTTGTTGAGAGGATTTCGCTGTTTTGTTTTATTGTAACATTGATCATCTTTTAATTGAGAATCTCAGCTAAAAACAGGAATTATATATATATATATACATGAAAAAAGGCCTTACTAGCCTTTCTCAGTTTTGTTATTGTTTTGTTTGGTACCGTTTTCCTTCACCCAGAGGTGACTCATTGAAATCCGGTAGCTTGCTTGCTTACTTTTTTACTGCCCAGCTCAGTTTACTGTTCTCCGCTTCAGTGTGGTTCACTCAAGGTTTACTGTTTTTGAAGAAGAAGGATTGGAGCAAAAGAAGAAAAAGAAAGCCTAGGTAAAACAAAATAGAAACGTGGTGGAACTTGGTGCATAAAGAATAAAGTGGCAGTAAGTTCTTGCTTTGTGTGGCTGATACATACATGGGTGTGGTCATGCACGGATTGGTTTTCATTATTTTGGCCGATGTTTACACAGTGAGATTTGTTTCATTTCTGTGCTCAACTAAAACTTTGATGTTGCTTTCTTGTGAGAGTCTGTGCAAGTGAGGTCTTTTAAACTTCGCATGACAATAAACTTCCTTTGGGCTTTGCTCTTGCATGCCAGTTTCACTGACCTTGGGCGAATTTCAAGGTCCTTGATTAAATTTCAAGGTCAGATTGGCATGGACAAAATGAAGCTGAAAGTTGTTTTCTCAACAGGTTCTTATTTAGTTTCATCCAAAGGTTTTTTTATGATTGCCACATACGCAGACGTGACCATGAACATGATGCTTGACTAACTTTAGCCATATCTTCAAAAATGAGATGACTGCTTTATGTTTTTGCCTCAGTAAAACCTTTACTGTTGCTGTTTCTCAGATGCTGTTAAAGCAGGGCCTTTGAGAATCTGCCTGTAACAAATATCTCATGTTCATATACATTTCACTGACCTTGGCCTATTTTCTAGGTCACAGGGGAGTTTGAAACAAAGAAAGTTATTTTCTCGTCCTGACTGGGTTAAATGTCTTTATACTGCACCAGAAGGTGCTGTATGCTGTTGGTTATTTATGGTAAAAGGAGTGAAACAAAGGGTCCCTGTGTCAACCAAATGCCACATTTTCTATTTCCGACCCCCACCTTCACCCCATGCGTTTTGGCCAAAAGTGGGGAAGGTGGAGTTTGAAGCCCCATCAGTAACTCAACCACTATTCTTTTGTTCTTTTTGTTGTTGTTCGTTTTTGTTTTTTTGCAAACTATCTTAGTCCAGGAAGTTACTGAAGCATTTTTATGCTTTTTTTAATATATTTTTTATACAGTTAAATACAGTAATTCTTTGTTGCACCAAATGGGTTGTTTTCATGGCCAGGGTGCACCAGAGTGCCTCAGAGAACAGACCCACTGTTGTGGATAGAATGCTTTGAAAATGAGCACTGCCTTTATCTGTGCAAACAGTGAACCAATATTCCTTTTTGATACACTTTGTTGTTCAGTTGTCAGATAGGTTGTCAGTTGCTGATGGTGGTACAGGCTTCGTATTATTAGCTGGTGTCTGTTGCTGTATTTGGCATCGTTGCCCATTTAGAATTTTATGTCCTGCCTCCGAACGCCCCACCGTTGTAGAAGTGAAGCAGTGTTCAGGTGACAGTGAGAGGAGAATCTGAAGTTAAATCATTTTTGGCTGCTCATCAGGTATTTCCATAACAAAGGTCAAAGTTTGCTTCTTGTTCCTAATAAAATTTTTAATAGATCTTAAAAGTGAACTGTGTTAAAAGGCATCCAAGGCGAAAAAAGCCTGCAGAGTGGAATAGAAACAAAACAGCAGTTTTTCCACACAGTTTGTGACCCTGTTTGTTAAAAAGTGATGTTGATTGTCATGAAAACAGACCATACGTGCTGCCATTTTGTGCCCAGCTGTCTGTGTCAGTGACATTGTGAACAAGGCCCACAGGCGTGGCAAAAGTTTTAACTACTTCACGTGCCAGCTTTGTTCTGCTGTTGGTTACTGTAGAAGAGTCAGTCAGCATCCCTAGGAGCAAAGAAGTACTTCTTTTGTGTAAATATTAATGAAACAACCTAATGAATTCTGCAGATGGAAATACTTGTGCATTTTCTGTTTGTCTGGACAACTCATATCTTTGCTTTGTCT
>OY757548.1:3088347-3095847 GCA_963584105.1 Alviniconcha strummeri
AATCCATAACTGTCTTTGTACTTTCGTACGTAAATAATCTGTATTTCAACTGTCCTGCACATGATTATACCTATTGTGTTTCAACTGTCCCTGCACATGATTATACCTATTGTGTTTCAACTGTCCTGCACATGATTATACCTACTGTGTTTCAACTGTCCTGCACATGATTATACCTATTGTTCTTCAACTGTCCTGCACATGATTATACCTATTGTGTTTCAACTGTCCTGCACATGATTATACCTATTGTGTTTCAACTGTCCTGCACATGATTATACCTATTGTGAGGCGTTACTGAGCTTCTTCAGCATGTTTGTGGCAAAGAGATGTCTGTCATCACGTGACGTGCAGTACGGTCTACGAGGCTAGGCTGATTTTCCAAGATGAGTAGAAATTGTTTTGCGGTTAAATATGGAGGTCTCGACACGTTGGAAGAAACCTTCATAGGCGCCCAGACCTTTGTTACGTGACCAAAATATATGAAAAGATTATGTTCAGGTATTGTACTTCGTGAGAGACGGTATTTTTGGTGGTAAAATATCGATGCGTAGTCACTTTAAAAAGCCACGTGCGCTATTTTTGGAATCGTTGGCGTTCAAATGTTTATTTTGTTTATTTTTATTTTTCCAGTGAAGTGAATAACCAGATACATTTTCAAGGATAGCAAGAAAGAGCATTAGGCCTATTGTGCGTGTTGATAAGGCAGGCACCTTTGCTTCATTGGGCTTAGAATTGTTTGTTCCAACGTGCAGCAGTTGGATGGCGAGGCCCCATAAGGGATGTATAGAAATAGAAGTAAGAGCCACCCGGAAGTAGACGGGTCAAGTGGACGCTGCACACTGAAATTACTTGGCCAGTTTGTGAGGTTTTGGTGGGTGCAGTGTATTCCAGTGGGGCACCCACTTGACCAGTTTGTGAGGTTTTGGTGGTGTACAGTGTGTTACAGTGGGGCACCCACTTAACCAGTTTGTGAGGTTTTGGTGGTGTGCAGTGGTGTACCAGTGGGGCACCACTTGGCCAGGCAGGTTGGGACCAACTCGCACTGACTGGTTCCCAGTCTCCTGGCTCATTTTTTAAAATATTATTTTTAACTATCTCCCCTTGAACCTAGTTGATGCAGCCAGCTTTAAACTTTGTAGGTCAGTATGCAGATGCGTACTCGTGTGTGCGGTCGCCTGTGTGTGCGTCGCCTGTGTGTGTGAAGTGTGTGTGTGTGTGTGTGTGTGTGTGTTGTGTGTGTGGTGTGTGTGTGTGTGGTGTGTGTGTGTGTGTGTGTGTGTGTGTGTGTGTGTGTGTGTGTGATGTGTTGTGTGTGTGTGTGTGTGTGGTGTGTGTGTGTGTGTGTGGTGTGTGTGTGTGTGCGGTTGCCTGTTTGTGTGTGTTGTGTGTGTGTGTGTGGTAGAGTGTGTGTGTTGAGTGTGTAGTGTGTGTGTTTGTGTGTGTGTGTGTGTGTTTGGAGAGAGAGATGAGAGAGAGAGAGAGAGAAGATGAGAGAGAGAGAGAGAGAGAGAGATTTGAGAAGGAGAGAGAAGTATTATTATTACAAGTTTATATATTATCTGTCTTTATTAGAATAGCTGTTTTTAATTTGTCGTGCTAGCTAGTAGGATGGATATGACAGATGTAAGAAATGTTTGATAACATCTCAGACGTCTTGGTAATACTAAGTAGTCTGCTTCTCTTGCTATCTCTCTCTCTCTCTACTCTCTCTCTCTCTCTCTACTCATCTCTCTCTCTCTCTGTTTTGTAGTTTAGTATTAATAATAGTAGTTTTTTTATGAATCTATCAGATATTCTTCTGCCTGATCTGTGGTTGTATGCTGTTAAATACCTGTATACGTGATGTTTTGCACTGTATGCACGTGTGCATCTGCGCTGTGAACGCCCAAGGTTGGTGTTTGTTTTGTTTGTACTTTTTTGTTTTTGTTTTGACTGTCTGATGTATAGAAAAAATCCACTATTTCATTCATGCTTCATATATGTACGTATATAAGTGATGCCTTACAAAATATTTGTTTGTATTATTCACCAGTAGCTGAGCAAGGACTAATTGTTAGACAGGTTTTGACTGAATCTAAACTACAGTACTTGTAAAATAAAGTTTTCGAGTTGGAGTTCTCTCTCTCTCTCTCTCTCTCTCTCTCTCTCTCTCTCTCTCTCTCTCTCTCTCTCTCTCTCTCTCCAAGACTACAATGGCACATATAATTATCAGGGCGAACACGAGACGGACAGACAGACTGACATAGACAGCGAGAGAAACAAAGAATGCTTTAGAGCAATGCAGGCCATTCACAATCAACTGTCTCCCTTTAGGAAATGAATAAGATTTTGATTTTAAACAGACAAAAATACCATTTTGTTTCTTCACACACATATGACCGTTGGGGAAGTTTAAGGTCATTCACATTTAACCCACATATGACCGTTGGGGAAGTTTAAGGTCATTCACATTTAACCCACATATGACCGTTGGGGAAGTTTAAGGTCATTCACATTTAACCCACATATGACCGTTGGGGAAGTTTAAGGTCATTCACATTTAATCCACATATGACCGTTGGGAAGTTTAAGGTCATTCACATTTGACCCACATAATAATTTCTGATTTAGCTGTGCAGGAAAAATGATTCAACTTGGTAATTCCCTAACTGACTAACTGCTATCCAAAATGGAGGACTGGGGCCCCGTTCTTCTCGGTCACTCCCACACGCCTGAATAGGTTCAGTACGGATACAAAACCAACAGTTTATGTTTTAGAAGATTTATCTGGACGAAGCAGAATACAAAACAACACGCCAGAAGACTGTCTACAACACTGACCTTATCAGAAGCGAAGCAGAGGAGACGTTTCGTCTTTCGACTGTCAGTGCTATGGCAGGTGGCGCTTACACTGCCGACCTCTGGTGGCGCTGCCACTTGGCTGATGGGGTATATACCCTGTTGGAGGTTAAATGTCGACACGTCTGTTCATTGGTTGATGGGATACATCCTGTTGGAGGTTAAGTGTTGATAAGTCTGTTCATTGGTTGATGGGATACACCCTGTTGGAGGCTAAGTGTCGAGATGTCTGTTTACTGGCTGATGGGGTGCACCCTGTTGGAGGTTAAGTGTTGACACGTCTGTTCACTACCTCCTGCACGAAAGAGACCTTGTTGGGCGCTGTCACACTAACCTGACAGTCTGACGGCACAGCGAGCTGCCTCTACCGCTGAGCGGTTGTCGTCATGGGCAACGACTGTGTGGGTTGATCTCTCCAGTCAGCACTGCACCCGTTTTGTGAGACCGTCACCGCGAGGTGAGGGACGGCGTGCGTGCTTTCTGTGGTGGGGGAGGGGGGTAGCTGGAGGTGGGGTGGTGGTGTCGCTGACGTTAGCAGAGACACGTGATGGCAAAAACCCAGTTTGTCGAAAACGTATTGGGCAAAGGTGAAGATCGCGGCCTACTTTATATTCTACACTCATTTTTAATGCTCTGTTACGAAAGAGATCTCACAATGGCACAGTAATGTATGCTTCGATCTGGCAGCCAAATGAATCGATTGTAATAACCGTTTCTGCAACGATTAATTAACTGTAGCCTGCTTGCTTCCTTCGTTCACTTTTGTTTTCGTGACTGCTCCTATGAAAAACAACGTCAGCGAAGGAAACAAATAAAGAAGTAATCGTCGCAAAAGCAGTAACTGCATCGATTATTTGGCTGCCAGATCGAAGTGAAGAGAGCCACCGAGATTCAGCTTACTCTGCATTAATACTGGAGGGGGTGGGGGGGGGTGGAGGGGGGGGAGGGGTGCCCGCAGGGCGTGATTTCCAAGTTGTCGCTTCTTGAAAACTAGAAACGCTCTCTGTGAGGTATAATTGTCGTGGTTACTCTCCCTTCCCCCCCCCCCCCTCTCTCTCTCCTTCCGCTGTTCCAACGTGCGTCTTCCCTCCAGTCAGTTGTAACCATGAAGTCAGTGGTGTACATACGTCTTCCCTCCAGTCAGCTGTGACCATGAAGTCAGTGGTGTACATACGTCTTCCCTCCAGTCAGCTGTGACCATGAAGTCAGTGGTGTACATACGTCTTCCCTCCAGTCAGCTGTGACCATGAAGTCAGTGGTGTACATACGTCTTCCCTCCAGTCAGCTGTGACCATGAAGTCAGTGGTGTACATACGTCTTCCCTCCATGCGTCGATCTGCAGACGTGCGGGAAGCTGGGGATTGTTACACTGCAACAGTTTGGGATCCTTTTGGAAGTTAAGGGGGGGGGGGGAGGGGGGGGCAAACCCATCACAATAGCCACAAGGCAGACCCCACCCCCTCCCCAAATAAATTAATAATAATAATAAAATTAAATTTTAATGAAAAAAGAAGAAGAAGAAAAAAGGACATTGTCTGACATGTCCCCACGCGAGTACTCTGGAAGGGACAGACAGATCAGAATACACTTCTGATTCACTCTGTCGTTGCTGAGTATTTGAATCTGACTGTGTTTAACACCGAGTTCATTTACACGTCTCTCTAGGCGATCAGTATTGTTCTTGTCGCATGACTGTTTAGGTGTGCGAAGGGAAACTTCATTGCTGACATGTTGGGTCTGAATATAAACGCAGAGTCTTTTGATATTAATGGATATTCAATATGTATGTGTTAGAAAACATGAATATCTACTCTGTGTGCGATTTTAAATCTTTTCGCGCATGTCTACATACAGTGTGTGTGTGTGTGTGTGTGTGTGTGTGTGTGTGTGCGTGCGTGCGTGCGTGCGTGCGTGCGTGCGTGCGTGCGTGAGTGCGTGCGTGTGCGTGTGTGTGTGTGTGTGTGTGTGTGTGTGTGTGTGTGTGTGTGTGTGTGTGTGTGTGTGTGTGTGTGTGTATGAGTTTGTGCGTCTGTATGTGTGTGTGTGTGTGCGTCAGTTTATTTGTTTGTTTGTTTTTTGTTTAAATTATAACCGAGTGTATTGTATACATGTTCCGGGCCATACCCTTTAACCTTTTCTTTCCGGTCCTTTTCCTTTTTGATTGGGTGGGGTTCTTATGGCCCAATTATCTAAGGTGTTAAAAGTTGTGTGCTGGGCCGGCAGCGTCCCTTTTCCCCCAGTGTCCCTGCAGAGGCAGGTCGTTTGTTTAACTGTTGCGGCCGGTGTTCATGTGTTTTCATCAGGGGAGAGCCTGTAAGTAGTTATTTTTCTATGGCTTGTTGCTCTGTTGTTTCTATTGATGTAAATAATGTATGTTTTTAATGTTATTATGTTCACAACGTGCCTTGATTCTGGTTCTTGAACGTGGGTAATTTGGGCGCTAGATTGCCGCCTGGTTGCAGCCGCTATGGCGTCAGAGTAACTTGTATGTGTGTTCATATCTTAAGCTTTTATGCCACAAGATGACCAGTGCTTCCAAAATGTATGCAGCTAACCAGGTTAGCTGATATGTAGCTAGTACGTTATGTTGCAATTGTTGGATGTTCAGTTTGAGTGATGCTTTGCCGATGCAAAGTTATCCCTCTTAAAGTGTGGGTACTTTGTCAGTGCGGCCGTGCGGCATAACTTATTTGTTTAGTTTCCTGCCGATCTATGTTTCTACATGAAATCGGTGGTATATTATGGCTAACACTTTGAAGATGTTGACTTCATAGTTGTCGAATGTTACGTTTACTAGTTGAATATGGTTTAGTACATAGGGGTGATTGTATAAACTGTGAGACATGTTATTTCCGTTTTGATCCGGCTTTTGTATGGCCGAGTCTTGGGCGCGCAGACTTTCACTCTGCTTAGCTTGTGAGCCCTTTCCGGGTCTTTGTGCGTGTACCCGAACTGGCCGGCGATGCGCGTCAGTGGTGGTAATTAGGTCTTTGTCTCTGTTCACAAACCGAGCAGACAGGCGCAGCCAGATCAGCAGTTTAGATTCTTGATGCGCTACCCGCGTCAGTAAGACGCTTGACGTTGTTAACAGCCGGATATGCTCTGCTAGTCTGTAACAGTAACATGCTGTAACGCTTTGAGTAACTTGACGAGGCTGGAGCTGGTCAGTTTATGACTGACTTCCTCCCGCTCACGGCATGGACCCAGGTGCCACCCGTGTCACTATCCATCTCGTTGTGTGCTTAAGTGGAACTGCTGTAACGATTATCTCACGCTTCCTGTTTAGTTAAGAATGAGCCTGGTAATCCACATTCTTCACTGTTACTTTATTGTATACTTCATTATACTGAGAGTTCATCAGTTAATTGACTGGCCGTCTCTTGTATACTCACCGTGACTCTGTGAGGTACAGGTTTTAAGTGTAAGTCAAGCACACGATTTATGTGCTTGATTATTAATCATTTTGTCATGTATTATAGTAACCCACAGGTAAACTACGTGGTTACTGTATTTATTAGATTAGTAATTGCTGTTGTTTAGACTTTACACATTTGCTTTCATGTTCTAAATGTTTTGTTTGCTTGTGTCTTTTCTAAAACAGACACTGTTTCCTGGTTGGTTGGTGTACAAATAAAAGTTATGTTATAGCAACCTCTGACTTGTGACTCTTCACCCATGCTTCCAACCTGCTTCCCCTCAACTCCCCATCCCCACTCCCCTACAAAATATTTTCAAATGAAGCATAAACACAACCCAAGTTATGCTATTAATCCATAACTTGTCTTTGTACTTTCGTACGTAAATAATCTGTATTTCAACTGTCCTGCACATGATTATACCTACTGTGTTTCAGCTGTCCTGCACATGATTATACCTACTGTGTTTCAGCTGTCCTGCACATGATTATACCTACTGTGTTTCAGCTGTCCTGCACATGATTATACCTTCTGTGTTTCAGCTGTCCTGCACATGATTATACCTATTGTGTATCAGCTGTCCTGCACATGATAATACCTATTGTGTTTCAGCTGTCCTGCACATGATTATACCTATTGTGTTTCAGCTGTCCTGCTCATGATTATACCTATTGTGTTTCAGCTGTCCTGCACATGATTATACCTATTGTGTTTCAGCTGTCCTGCACATGATTATACCTATTGCGTTTCAACTGTCCTGCACATGATTATACCTATTGCGTTTCAGCTGTCCTGCACATGATTATACCTATTGTGTTTCAACTGTCCTGCACATGATTATACCTATTGTGTTTCAACTGTCCTGCACATGATTATACCTATTGTGTTTCAACTGTCCTGCTCATGATTATACCTATTGTGAGGCGTTACTGAGCTTCTTCAGCATGTTTGTGGCAAAGAGATGTCTGTCATCACGTGACGTGCAGTACGGTCTACGGAGGCTAGGCTGATTTTCCAAGATGAGTAGAAATTGTTTTGCGGTTAAATAGGGAGGTCTCGACACGTTGGAAGAAACCTTCATAGGCGCCCAGACCTTTGTTACATGACCAAAATATATGAAAAGATTATGTTCAGGTTTTGTATTTTGCGGAGAACGGTATTTTTGGTGGTAAAATATCGATGCGTAGTCACTTTGAAATGCCACGTGCGCCTATTTTTGGAATCGTTGGCGTTCAAATTTTTA
>OY757548.1:3099806-3107306 GCA_963584105.1 Alviniconcha strummeri
GTTTGTGATCGTTGTGTAGTTGAGGCATATTGTAACGTAGTGTGTTGTTTGTGATCGCTGTGTTGTGATGTGATGGCATATTGTAATGTAGTGTTTTGTTTGTGATGGCTGTGTCGTGATGGCATGGCATATTGCAATGTAGTGTTTTGTTTGTGATCGTTGTGTAGTAGTGGCATATTGTAATGTAGTGTTTTGTTTGTGATCGCTGTGTTGTGATGTGATGGCATATTGTAATGTAGTGTTTTGTTTGTGATCGCTGTGTTGTGATGTGATGGCATATTGTAATGTAGTGTTTTGTTTGTGATGGCTGTGTCGTGGTGGTATATTGCAATGTAGTGGTTTGTTTGTGATGGCTGTGTCGTGGTGGCATATTGCAATGTAGTGGTTTGTTTGTGATGGCTGTGTCGTGGTGGCATATTGCAATGTAGTGGTTTGTTTGTGATGGCTGTGTCGTGGTGGCATATTGCAATGTAGTGGTTTGTTTGTGATGGCTGTGTCGTGGTGGCGTATTGCAATGTAGTAGTGTCGTGGTGGCGTATTGCAATGTAGTGGTTTGTTTGTGATGGCTGTGTCGTGGTGGCGTATTGCAATGTAGTGGTTTGTTTGTGATGGCTGTGTCGTGGTGGCGTATTGCAATGTAGTGGTTTGTTTGTGATGGCTGTGTAGAGGTGGCGTATTGCAATGTAGTGGTTTGTTTGTGATGGCTGTGTAGAGGTGGCATATTGCAATGTAGTGGCTTGTTTGTGATGGCTGTGTAGAGGTGGCGTATTGCAATGTAGTGGTTTGTTTGTGATGGCTGTGTCGTGGTGGCGTATTGCAATGTAGTGGTTTGTTTGTGATGGCTGTGTCGTGGTGGCGTATTGCAATGTAGTGGTTTGTTTGTGATGGCTGTGTAGAGGTGGCGTATTGCAATGTAGTGGTTTGTTTGTGATGGCTGTGTAGAGGTGGCGTATAGCAATGTAGTGGTTTGTTTGTGATGGCTGTGTAGAGGTGGCGTATTGCAATGTAGTGGTTTGTTTGTGATGGCTGTGTAGAGGTGGCGTATTGCAATGTAATGGTTTGTTTGTGATGGCTGTGTAGAGGTGGCATATTGCAGTGTAGTGGCTTGTTTGTGATGGCTGTGTAGAGGTGGCGTATTGCAATGTAGTGGTTTGTTTGTGATGGCTGTGTCGTGGTGGCGTATTGCAATGTAGTGGTTTGTTTGTGATGGCTGTGTAGAGGTGGCGTATTGCAATGTAGTGGTTTGTTTGTGATGGCTGTGTAGAGGTGGCGTATTGCAATGTAGTGGTTTGTGATGGCTGTGTCGTGGGGCGTATTGCAATGTAGTGGTTTGTGATGGCTGTGTCGTGGTGGCGTATTGCAATGTAGTGGTTGGTTTGTGATGGCTGTGTAGAGGTGGCGTATTGCAATGTAGTGGTTGGTTTGTGATGGCTGTGTAGAGGTGGCATACCGGAACGCTGGGCTTTGTTTGGGGTTGCTGTCCAGATGTCTCTGTTGTAAGTCTTGCAGGATTGCTTGTCACCATGGTGATTATGGCGTGTAGGCGATAAGGGCTTTAATTTCAAGTTCTTCTTTTTCTTCCCTAAACTAACTTCAACATTTTGGAGACTCTGACACCTTTAGAAGTATGTGCTTTTTTGTTTTGTTTCCATAATCCACCTAAGTTTGACATGGACTGCAGGACCTTTAACGTTGATATGTGCTCTTTTCGCATGCGTATACACACAGGGGACCTCAGTTTATTCAAAGGCCATTTTCAGAAGCGTTGACTTCGGAGAAATGTCGGCGAGGGCACGTTCGCTCTCAACCTGAAACTGTCTCCTGGACTTGTCGCTGGGCCTGCGTGCTACTGAACCGAAATCACAACTTTCTAAATCAAATAGCATGATTCTTGTGAACATGGGATTCCACATTACGTCATCGTTCTTCGAAAACCATCAAATTTGCATACTGCAAGTTCCAGTGCACGGAATAACGTCACGTGGCTGTTCGGCTGGCTGTGTGTGTGTGTGTGTGTGTGTGTGTGTGTGTGTGTGTGTGTGTGTGTGTTTGTGCGTGGGGCGGGGGTGAGGGGTGGGGGGGGGGGCACGAGGGATGTTTGCCTCCGCCTAAATCTTTGCCTCGCCCCATCCAAATCTGCAATCCCGTCAGAAACGACAGCACCAAAAAGCAAAACAAACGAAACAAGCGACTGCCTACCGGGCCAGTTTGTGATCTGACTCGTGATAATACCGAACCATGACGCAGACAGCCCGCTGTCTGTTCTGGCGCGTGACCAATCTTTTTTGATGCCGTCACAGCACGCGGACAGTGGCCTACCGCACGTGCGTCTTTGTCCGGGACAAGACGGAGCACGTGCGCTCGCGTCAGTCTTTAGCTGCCCCGTGTCGTTTAGTTCGTTCGGTGTCCACCGCCAGTAAGAGGCCCGTACGAACCATAGAGACTCCTGTTGTGTGGCTGTCGCCATGCAGTTTACTGTCATTGTGAGTGTGAGTGTGTGTGTGTGAGTGTGTGTGTGTGTGTGTGTGTGTGTGTGTGTGTGTGTGTGTGTGTGTGTGTGTGTGTGTGTGTGTGTGTGTGTGTGTGTGTGTGTGCGGAATGAACTTTATGTATGCGCTATGTTGGCATATCCACATATCAGTTTTATTCTGTTCTATGCCAGTGTATACACACAAGCTAAACACACGCACACACGCATCCTCAAACCATTTGAGGACAGCCAACCGACGGGGCTAAAAGTGGATATTGCCGCTTAACGTCCACATACACCATTAGACTTATTGGAGACGGGAAGAGTGGTGGGGAGGGGGGTATGGAGGTGGGGGGAGAGGGAGATTATATACCCATCGCTACACTGTCACCATCAGCATGACTTCTGCATTAAGGTGGGTAGCGATGAGAGCCATTTGAACGTTTCATAATTGTGAGGGACAAAGTCACAAGACAGTGTCCACAGACCACAACTTTTGAAGAGAAAGGAGAACCGAAGTAGAGTCGAACCGAAGTCCCTCTGCTTACCAACCTAACGCCTTACCGCTAGGCCAAACTGGCTCACGCTTGTTTGAATGCCGCGTAAACTCCTTACACACACACACACACACACACACACACACACACACACACACACACACACACACACACACACACACACACACACACACACACACACACATTTAAGCACGAGCGCATGCATGTACTCGCGCTCGTGGGCAGACAGACGAACCTACCAGACAGACACAATGGTAGACAGACCCCCTGCCCCCCCCCCCCCCCGACACATATATACAAACACTACTCATACCCCCCAACCACACACACACACACACACACACACACACACACACACACACACACACACACGCATACACACATTTCAGTCCTATCCACTCATAAATGCAGAGAGCGCGAGAAGGAGGGAGACACGCGCGCGTGCGCGCACACACGCACACACACACACACACACATGCGCGCGCACGCACACTCACACAGTAAGTGAGTTCAGCCATCGCTACTGCCATCAGTGCCCAGAACATAAAATACCGAGGGGCAAAAGCAAGAACCAAAAAGTGGAATTATATCTTTGCACCAAATACACGCGGCCAGGGCTTCCTTTCCAATTTGCTTTCGGGGAAAAAAATGACAATCCTGTTGGGTTTGATTTTTGTAATCGCTCATTTTTTGGTTCAATTTTCTGACAAATGATTTCGTGCTGTTTGGTCGTTATGGCCCTGCTTCTTGTCAAGATGCAAAGAAGCTGAAATAATGTCTTTGAAGTCTGCAGTTTGTGTTTCCTGCTTTTAAAAGAAACGTATAGCGTCTGTTTAATGCTTCCTGTTTGCTGTTGTTTTATATTTGCTCATAACTATACTGATGCTAAATGTTAAGTATGCTGAATAAACTCAATTACAGATAAAATAAAAGAACCGTTTTCCTGTTTGCTGTTGGCATATATTTAATTTGCACACACACACACACACACACACACACACACACACACACACACACACACACACACACACACACACACACACACACACATTCACACACACACACACACACACACACACACACACACACACACACACACACACACACATACACACACACACACTCATACTCACACACACACACACACACACTTTCTTGAATTTGTCTTTGATGACAACATGTACTGTGACGCCGAGCTTATGTTCTACTTTGGCATCATCTTGTTTTAATGAACGTCATTCACTGAGTCGCTCCGTTTTCATTCACCCTCACCACAGCTATTATTTCCTTGACTATATGTTTAAGTTTTTCATGATGTGGTAAAATGTTGAGACGTATCTAATGTTTTTACTCTTGTTTCGGTGATTTCAGGTTTTGATATAGTTGTGATGTGGCATAAATGATTTTTTGATTTTTTTTTGTAAAACATATGGCCGTTATGATCTGTTCTGTAGCCAGAATCCTTTATTGTTTCTACAGTACCTACACTTAACATTCCGTACACATTTGTTCAGCAAATGTTCCCATTTTTAATTTTGTAGGTACGCCCGCCCAGTTCCTAACAACGACGAAAATTTAGATATTCCTTTCCCATCTCTCAGCGTATCCTCATCAATACCATAAAAAAAGAAAAAAGAAACACAAACAACAACAAAGCCATTTTATTTTCGGTTCGTTGAAATTTTTTAGTTAGAAATAAAACAAATCAAAAGAACCGTATATAATGACGACAGTTCAGCAGCACAGTGTTGTTGTTGTTTTTCTTTCTTCTTTTCATCTAAAACAACCAACGAACCAAAAAAGAAACAACAACAACAACAACACACACACACACACACACACACACACACACACACACACACACACACACACACACACACACACACACACATAATAATAAAATATGCTTTTGGCTTAGCACTCACATTCCGAACATTCCCCCGTACAAGCTTCACTGTTTATTCTTTAATTAGAACCAAAAACACCATGCGCAACCGTTTCACCCGTTCTCCTCAACCTCGACACGCACACGCACAAGGGGTGTGAGGGAAACCTTCTACGCCCACCAAGTTCGACCCCCGCCCAGAGTTAAGAGTGCAGGCGTTAGGAATGACGAAAAGAGTTTGGTGCAAACTGCTCATTGATCCAGACACTAACTCTAGCGGTTGTGTTTCAGTTTGGGCGGCCCGTGGGAATGTGTAGTGACTGTCATCGCGATTCCCACCGCGTCTGCTGTCACGCAGGACGAGACGAGAAGGACGAAGCTGACGATTAAGTTAAGGGTGTGACCATTAGTATCTGTGTGTACAATACGGGCACCACTGTGATTGTGGTTGCAGCTGTATTTTCTTCTTACTGTTTAGTCGCTTCATTTGATGAAGGTTTTATTCTGATTAGTGAGTGAAACTGTATAGCATTTAATTACAATTTTATGTACTTGTTATTATCTGTCAAAGGCAGACAACTGAATTTCCTTTTTAAGGATTAATAAAGTATTATTGTATTGTAATGATAGTTTCATTAAGGCGCTAGTCTACTCGAATCACGTTTTGTGCAGCTGTTCAACATGACCAAAATAGAGACAAAATCAAGGACACCGTTTCGAAATGCCCCTTTGGGTTTATGCTAAATTACGAAACAAAAAATAGCGACAAATATGATCAAGGACATCGTTTCAAAATGTCCCTTTGGGTTTATGCTAAATTACGAAACAAAAATAGAGACAAATATGATCAAGGGCATCGTTTCAAAATGCCCCTTTCGGTTTATGCTAAATTACGAAATTACTTTCGTGAGTGACGATTATCAGAGAAGGGAGACATATAAAGAGCAGAGTTCCTCTCAGTTGTACGTTCTTTGTATGTCTCCCTTCTCGTGTCATTCAGTTGCATTTTCCCCACTCCTCTCCAAGCGTAATTTGGTGCGTATCAAAAGTAGGGAATCAGACTTCTACTTGTGACTTGCGGATGGTGTTCTGTGGATGCTGATGTGTCAGGAGTAACTGTTGATGAGCTTGAGACACTACCTGAAGCACAAACGCAAGGACGTCACACCACCGATGGATTGGAGGAGAGAGGAGTAGAAAGATAAAGTGCTCGACGATCTTCATTCAAAGGATGAGAAAGGGACATATCGTCGATGAGATTAGCACTGGAACTGGTTCAAGGGCACTGTTGCGGACACTCCAGATACTCTACGTTCTGGGGCAATCAATTTGCCCTAATATAACCATGATTGGTTGGGCGGTAAAAACCAATTATTTATCTATCTGCGGCAATCACAAACACAGTCACCTGCCGTAGAAAGCTGCCAGCTATGGTACCATGGTTTCTTACCTGTGGAGATGGGGGTGGGGGGGAGCCCCACCCCCATCTCCACAGCCCACCCAATTGAGTGTTACTGCTATTGTCAGTAATATCCTGCTTTGGGGAACTAGGTCTCGTTGCTAGTAACAGTACATACACACGTGTAGTTTGGTTTCAAATATATCAGCGGGACAGAAAGTATAAGACTCATAAACATTCAATCATATTTTGAACCATCATTGTGACCCTGGCCTTGAACACAGCAATCCAATCTTTTCACAGGACACTCCGGTTTATGGCGATGTACTATCAAACTAAATTGGGTTGCAAACGAACCACAAGCTCTGAAGATACAGTAGAAGCGATCATGTCTGATTATGTGTGCCCTCACTGTGACCTTTACCTTGACGATACCGAACAAACTATTCCCAATACACTCTGGCCCATGATTGATGGATCATCATACTTTTTTTTTTTTTTTTTTTTTTTGCTACAAAAGTTTACATGTGTTCCGAAGATATCCAGAAGTGCCTGAGACTAAATTAACAAGTAAACAGGAAGGAGCAGTTTCATTCCGTGACAGCACAGCTGGATAATTGCTTCGATAGCATGCTAATTTTTGCGCATTATTTTAAGCGATTTGCTGGGATTACGGAGCTCAGCCATCTGTCTGAAACTTCAAGCAAGTGTCAGACATTTTTAGCCATTGCAGGACAAAAGAACAACGACGCTATCCACCTCTTAAGCGCGAAAAATTCCAACCGGTCTTAAGGAATTCTTATGCTTATTTCCGTATCCGTTCCACCCCCATGTTACGCAGTAGCACGCAAAAGATCCCAGTCCTTCTGCCGAAAGCGTAGGTACAGCTAAACCCGATGCACCCTACGTATGTGGCTTTGCATGAAGTGACGTGACATATTGCATGGTTGTATTGTGTACACAGAACGCCCCGGGAAGCCAGATGTTTCACGTGGCACCAGCCATATAACAACCGAACAGCGCTGTAAATACACTACCTCGTTAGATAATCAAAAGGCGCTATGAAAGGCTACAGTCACTCAGTCAGAGTCACGTGCGACAACAGCGCTCAGCGTCTGCTCGAGAGCCGAGAACAGCACTGGAAAAAAGCGATCAACAATCTAGCAAGGTGGTGAGCCGGTTTGACATAGCGGTAAGGCGTTATGCTGGTAAGCGGAAGGATCTCGGT
>OY757548.1:3112306-3119780 GCA_963584105.1 Alviniconcha strummeri
AATGAAGGTGAATGGGCCGGGAAGGTCGAAATTAGGACAAGGACGAAATCCCTGCAGTGGGTGAAGCATGCATGGCCACATTCTGACCTACTCCAGGCTTTAACCCCATCACTGCCAAGATGTCACTTAAAAACGATCAGTAAAAGTGCGAAATTTGAAACCCTTAAGCCTTTTTGTCTTGTTTTTGGCACTGGCATGTCAAAGGATTTCGATCCAAACGCATAACACTAAAAGTAGAAGTGTTACAGGACCGGAAAATATACTGTTGGCAGGCGCGTCCGTTCAACTTTCAGCCCGGAAATTTTACAGGCAGGGGCAGTGAAGGGGTTAAAGGGAGAACATTTGCCAGCAGGACACCTATTGAACTTAGTACCAGCTCTAGTTTCAACAACAAACCCGTATCATCGTAGACGACCACATGAAAGTCATTCCAGCTCATAAAACAGAACTGTTTGCAAATTCATTCATTCCGTCAACTACCCAACTGTGGAACATATTACCTCAAACTATACAAACAAATCCTTCAATTAGCCTGCTGAAAAAAGATTTGGTAACGAATGATACTATGGTTCCTATATTATTATTTTGGTGCTAGAAAGGAACAAGTTAAGCATTGTAGACTTCGACTTGCTATTAGCGATTTAAATTATGACTTATGCAGACGCCACCTGTTAGAAGACCCTATATGTTCATGCGGATATACAGCAGAAACATCAGAGCATTTCCTACTACATTGTCCCCTTTATAATAGTATTAGAAATAAAACCATTAATAAACTAGGTGATTACGAAATAATATCAATACACTTCTGTTTGGAAACGAGCAGCTACATTTAGAAACTAATAAGAAAATATTTGCTATAGTCCACGATTTTTTGCGCCAAACCGACCACTTGTAAATCTGTAAAAGTCTGCCAAAATTTGTTTATGATACAAGCGAAGAAGTACACGTTTTAATCCTCTTCCTCTCTCTGTCTCTCTCAGATCAATAATTATGACATCACTAGACCATTCGGTTAGTTATTTGCTTTTTCAACCCCCGCCCCCACCTCCCGTTTTTTTGTTTTTGTTTTGTTTTATTTGTTTGTTTGTTTGTTGTCATTTTGGTCTTTTGTTCGTTTTGTTGCCTCTGACGTTTTGTCAACAATTTGCCATCGTAAATGTCTGTATGATTATCATTTTATATATAGGTAACACTCAAATAAGCATACTGCTTTTGTGTTTCCTGTACTTATTTGTTGAGCTTATGATTACGATGAATAAATAAAATGTTGTTTAAACCAACATTTGCCAGCTCGGAGATCTAAACAGAAAATAAGTTATCTAATTTCTGTGTCGCAGCGACCGATGGGTTACAGGAGCCTGCCTTCTAAAGGCATATTATGCCCGACGGGTATAGACTATCCCATGGAGCGCTTAAGATTGAAAAGATTCCTTCAGATATCCCGTTGATTACACCGAATTTGAAATATGCGTTATATTCTCGGAGCACGAAATGACGTGACGTGCGTTGGAACAACTTGCACGAGGCCAACGTCACTACCCTGGTTTTCTAAGCTTTAAAAATCCCTTCGTCTCGCTTTTGTCTCTTCTCCATGCAGATAGTTCTTGGATTTTAATGTCCGTCAACCGCTTAGGATGACCTCAGGACGAAAATACACACACACACACACACACACACACACACACACACACACACACACACACACACACACACACACACACACACACACACCAAAAACAACAACAACAACAAACAACATACATTTAAGAAGATTTTTAAGGCCAATCTTATCAAATCACATGCACCTAAAAGTTCCGTTTCAGACACAACACAGTCTAAATCTGCACAAGCTGAACTTTTACAACAGGTGAAAGACATTAATTTTGTCTCCTTCAGGAATGCAAACAAATCTTCCACACAGTTATTCTAGAACAACGCTATCAGGAAACGTGTTTAAAAATAAAACAAGCTGAAGAAGAAGAAGAAGAAGAAGAAGAAGAAGAAAATCCTTTAAAAGATGCAGGTTAACGGGGCAGAAGAGAACGAAATGCCTTACGAAATGACTGATATTCTTTGGGCAAAAATGCGAAAGGGAGAGGTCAGTGTTCTCGTTGAGAAAATCAGCAATCCACGGGATCGTATGGTGAGGATGCTCGCTTATCATAGACCATCTGGGTCGGGCTTCACTGTAAAGCAAGTTGCGACAGCTACGAAGACAGTGTCATGCACCCATAAGGTAGCATCCCATTGTGTTCAAAACTTTCGGTTTCTTTCAGACATTTTTTAATGAACTGTGACTGCAGAATGCTGTGAGTCACAATTACATTCGTAAAACATTGCATAATTACAGCAACAACAAAATATTTGCAACGTAATTTACCCGTGGAGTAAGCAGTACATTAAGTCCCAAAATTTCAACGGAACACTACGAGCCAGCATGAAGTGAGGGGAATAAAACGTCATTGGCTGAGTGAACCTGATCCCTGTACTGTGACGTCACTTGGATTCAGCTGGTCGTGCGAACAACGTAAACCTGCCGTAGGATCTTTCACCCGCGCAAACCCGCAGCACAGACTTCATCACCATGGGACCAGTAAACTGACGGTGACAGTTGTGATACACTGCTTTCCTGCTGACCATCGTGACACCGACAGATGTAATGGCGACGTCGCTTTCTGTTGTTTTCGACCTTCAGGCTCTGCTCTTTTAAAACAGGGCTGCTCGTCTTGTTTTCTTACCCCCCCCCCTCCCCCCACTCTTCTCCTACCCCCTCTCCTCCCTGCTTTTATTTGCGTCGTCTAATTAAGTGGCAAATAGAGACACGTACATTCAAAGAGGCCTCATTCCACGTGGTTGCGTTCGAGTAAGAACGTGAAGATTATGAGGCTACAGTTTGAAGTAGTTTGTTCAAGATCCAGAGTTCACCCCAGCGCACATTTTTCATTTTTCTCTCTCCCCCCCCCCCCCCCCCCCCCCCCCCCATCCCCCTCCTCGCCCACTTCACGCTCAGCCGTAGCTGGAGGCCGAGACCCAACGCTTTCAGGTGCTAGCCTGGCACGGAGTTAACGCAAGACTCTAATTGTCTTGACTCGCACTACAGGCAGGCAACAGTGCAGGTGGCACGGTTTTGCTTTTGACTCGCACCACGGCAGGCAGAGATGCAGGTGCACGCTTTGCTTTTGCCTCGCTCCACGTCGTAATGCAGGTGGCAACGCTTTCGCTTTCGGCTCGCTCCACGTCAGGCAGTAATGCAGGTGGCACACTTTGCCTTTGACTCGCACCACGTCAGCAGTAATGCAGGTGGCACACTTTGCCTTTGACTCGCTCCACGTCAGGCAGTAATGCAGGTGGCACACTTTGCCTTTAAGTCGCCCACGTCAGGCAACAAGGCAGGTGGCACGCTTTGCTTTTGGCTCTCTCCACGGGCAGGCAACAATCCAGTGGCCACGCTTTGCTTTGACTCGCTTCACGTCAGGCAGTAATGCAGGTGGCATGATTTGCTTTTGACTCGCTCCACGTCAGGCAGTAATGCAGGTGGCACATTTTGCTTTTGGCTCGCTCCACTAACAGCGCAGGTTGGCAAGGGTGTATGTTGTTGCTTTTGGCTAGCACCACGTACATAGCTGCAGGCTGAGCAATTTTTGGTTCGCGACACTCACAGCGCAGGCTCAGCAAGGGTGTGGTTTGCTTCAGGCTCGCACTGCTGCCTTGGTTTACTTTCGGCTCGTGACGCCCAAATTGCAGACTACGAGTGCTTGCATTTGCTGGCTAAAATGTCATTAAGCTAGCTCTCTGCAAGTGCATGGTTTGTGTGCACGTGCAGTTTCTTGCCGTATTCCTAGTTCCTTGTTGCTAGCCTTAAGCTTGACTCATTGTGACTTTACTGTGCCAGAGTAGGATAATGGATGGCTGTGGGTGTGAACGGTGAACTTCAGACAAAGTTCTTCAGAGTGCAGCGGAACACTCCTGAGTCGCAAGATGATAGAGTGATGGCGCTATTCAATTGTATATTGTCCTCAACCTGTTTCAGCAAAATGTCTACGCTAGATGGATTTACGCAAACGTCATAAAAAAATATGTGTGTGTGTTTTTCAAAAATTACACTGCTATTTGGTGCAAACGACAGCTAATGAAATAAATTATGCTGGAAAAACTACGTAGGAAAAGAAAAAAGAAAAGAAAAAAGACTGCGTTTTTATTATTTTTTATTTTTTCCCGTGTATTTTTCCACGTGTAATGTTTCCCGCAGGTCGACAAATAATACTCCAGTTATTTGCATCCAATTTTGTCTGAAGTAGCCACTCTCTGTTGACAGAACCACGAAACATGGGAATTTCACTGAGTGTTTTCATATCAAAAATTGCAACAGAAATCTTATTATATCAGCGCGATAATTGGACACTGTCCGAAGCGAGAGGTTTCTAGCAGGAAGTTGAAGTGGATCGAATGAGCTTTGTAGATGCTATAGAAGATGCAACAGCCACTGCATCTGTTTGCTTAGGGGGCTGTTTTAGTGAGAAGAGAGAGTGCACGGACTCACTGAAGGCCATCTGCTCGTGTCAAACAAAATCCATCTCTGTCCATATACATGTGTATTAACAAGCACCAACATCAGAGAGAGAGAGAGAGAGAGAGAGAGAGAGAAGAGAGATGAGAGAGAGAGAGAGAGAGAGAGAGACACACACACACACACACACACACACACACACACACACACACACACACACACATACACACGCACGCACGCACGCACGCACACACACACACACATACACACACACACACACACACACACACACGTAACGCACGCACACACACACACACACACACACACACACACACACACACACACACACACACACACACACACAGAAGGAAGTGCCAAGACAAGAAGTGCCAATCCGAGGCCTTGCAAGCGGGACACCCTAAACGACGATAGAGACAAGACTTGCCAGACGAGCGGCCAACCAGAAGTCCGTGTGGACAGGCAATATGGCACGCAGACCGCCAGAACGGAATTACCACAGACAGAAAACCTTCAAACGCGAACATTGGAGCCAAATAAGACGTAGCTAGTTCAGACACGGCGCTTTGTCTCTTAGGATCACGTGCCCTGGCTGTGATTGGTTTAGTTCAGCTATGCCAAAGCCTGGCCACGTGGTCAAAATAGTCACGTAGGCTCTGGTTCGTGTGGACCGTAGTTTTGCCTGGGGTTGAAGGAGCAGTTCGACTGAGTGATTATTGCTTTAAAAATATAATTCATACAAAAAGAAGAGGATAAAGAACAAGACGAGAGAGAGAGAGAGAGAGAGAGAGAGAGAGAGAGAGAGAAGAGAGAGAGAGAGAGAGAGAGAGAGACAGACAGACAGACAGACAGACAGACAGACAGACAGACAGACAGAGACACAGAGAGAGAGAGGGGGAGAGAGAGACAGAGAGAGAGACAGAGAGAGACAGAGAGAGACAGGAAGACAGAGACAGAGACACAGACAGACACAGACAGACAGACAGACAGACAGACACACAGACCGAGAGAGAGAGAGAGAGAGAGAGAGAGAGAGAGAGAGAGACAGACAGACAGACAGACAGACAGACAGACAGACAGACAGACAGAGACAGACAGAGAGAGACAGAGAGAGCCAGAGACAGAGACACAGAGACACGCTCACACACAGAGACACGCTCACACACAGAGACAGAGACAGAGAAACAGAGAGAGACAGCGACAGAGACAGAGAAACAGAGAGAGACAGAGACAGAGACAGACACAGAGAGAGACAGAGACAGACAGACAGACAGACAGACAGAGAGGCAGACAGACAGACAGAGAGACAGACAGACAGACAGAGACACTGAGACAGAGACAGAGGCGGAGAAAATGGGAAAATGGGCGACGACGAAGTTAGTTCTTTGATTTTAAAGGTCATTGAATCGCACAGGGTCACTCCAGGACGAACGAAGAAGACGACGACGGCGACGACGGCGAGAACAACTGACAACGACAAGACAGCAAAGGGAAAGAAGAGAGAAGAAGATCATTCGGCTCCCGTTCTCCCTTTCATTTCAGCTAGTTGGATTGCACCACTTCTGGTAAGACAGCGAAGCTGAACATAATAACAAAGATTTTCCCTTCAGAGAATCCTCGATAATAGTAATAATAATAATAATACACAGCATACTGCGGTAAAGCATGACTATGTTCATGCCTGGGAAAGCACTGAATGTACACGACAGACTGAAATAGACAGACAGGGAAACGGGTTTAATTCAGTGGTATGACGGCCGACTCATGATCAAAGGTCTCGGGTTCAAGTCCCGGCAGGAGCGGCGGGCGAATTTTCTTCTCCAGGGTTAAACCTTCTCCGCCTACTCTTCTTTCGGTATCCGTACCACCCCCGTGTTACAACAGTAGCACGTAAAAGATTCCGGTCAAAAGAGCAGGTGTCAGGTTACAGCTAAACGCACCCTACGTATGAGGCTTTGAATGAAGTGTCACTGGAAACTCGTGAATAGTCGAACGTAATTGTGCCGACACGCAGCAGTTCCACGTGGCACCTCGCTATCATTGGCGGGAACTGCCACAAGTATCATTTTGGTCGCGACAAACACGTGTTCCAATGCGAAGAAGAAAATGGAGAGAGAGAGAGAGAGAGAGAGAGAAGAGAGAGAGAGAGAGAGAGAGAGAGAGAGAGAGAGAGAGAGAGAGAGATGTCTGTTGCGACAAAACAGTCTTTTGTTGCGACAAAAGTATGCTTGCCGCGACCAAACTTTTGTCGCGACAAAATTATGTATGCTTGCCGCGACCAAAGTTTTGTCGCGACAAAAATGATACTTGTGGCAGCTCCCGCCATGATACCATGTAAGGACCATACAGCGCTGTAAGTACACCAATTATATAGATATTCAAACCGCACAATAAACGTTACAGTCACTCATTGAGAATCACAAGAGCGCACCGAGTGTTCTCGAGAGCAGAAACAGCATTATATAAAAGCGATCAATTAATAAAATAAATATACTATAAAAAAGGTCTATCCACGCAGTTTTGAGTTGTGTGAGAAAGCTATAGAACTGTGCACGTATCCAATTATCGATTAAAATAGAACAGACAAAAGAACGACGGAAGATCAAATGAGAAGAAGAGAGAGAGAGAGAGAGAGAGAGAGAGAGAGAGAGAGAGAGAGAGAGAGAGAGAGAGAGAGAGACAGAGACAGAGACAGAGACAGAGACAGAGACAGAGAGACAGAGAGAGACAGAGAGAGACAGAGAGAGAGAGAGAGACAGACAGACAGACAGACAGACAGACTACAGGAGAGAATGAAAGAAAGAAGAAGAAAAAAAGGAGAAAAAAAGGAAATTAAAATGACAAAAATGTAAAAAGCATAGCGAATCAACCTTTCAGAAAACTCCAGCTGCCTGATCCTACCAGTGGCAATCGAGCTGGTCTGATTTACCGTGATAAAAAAGGAAG
>OY757548.1:3124980-3132480 GCA_963584105.1 Alviniconcha strummeri
ATTTAAACCGTTACTTAACGGTATTGTGTATAAGCCACATCCGGCGCAAACCGCTTGCTCCGTCCTAAGCGGGATGTGTTGGCAAACGGAGTTTCGCTAATCCCGAAACCAGGTAAGTAAACATGGTGCTTAACGTCCACAGAAATCATAAGGCTTATTAGGGACGGGAAGAAGGCGGTGGGGGGGAAGGGGGTATGGAGGTGGGGGCAGAGGGAGATTATATACCTATCGCTACACTGTCACCACCAGAATGATTCCTGCATTAAGATGGGCAGCGGTGAGAGCCATTTTAATGTTTCAGTAGGAAGTGATGGACAAAGTCACAAGACAGTGTCCACAAACCACAACCTTTTTGAAGAGAAAGGAGAGCCGAAGCGGTATTGAACCTTACGCCTTACCGCTAGGCCAAACCGGCTCACAATCCCGAAACAAGCGTCACGAGCTGGTTAGCTGTCAGTGTTTCTTGTCAGTGGAGAACAGCAGCAACACTAGCTTGGCTTCCATGCGTATCACCTATACAATAGCCAGCACTGTGCCACGATCCCCAAACTCGGCTTGTTATCTTGACAGCACAAGGCAAGGCAAGGCGTGTATGAAATGCACCAGGAAACGGCGCCTTTTTTAACATCGTTAATTTGAAGCGGCTGCGAAGCAGAACGCTTACCCGATCTCTGTCTCTCTCTCTGTCTCTCTGTCTCTCTCTCTCTCATCTCTCTGTCTCTGTCTGTCTCTGTCTCTATCTCTGTCTCTCTCTCTCTCTCTCGCTCTATCTGTCTGTCTGTCTGTCTGCCTATCTCTCTCACTCTCTGTGTATTTTGCGCTGTGCCCCGTAAAAATAGTTCGCAGAGAAAAGACAAGGCCTGTGAAAAGATCCCGCGAAAATTGTATTCTTAAGAAACTTTCATCTCTTTGAGGCTTCCGCAGGAAATGAATACAAACAAAACTAGTTACTATATCATCCATGAAAGAGTTCACACCATTTATGTACATCGTTCACACAAACATTCAGCTGCTGGGAGAGAGAGAGAGAGAGAGAGAGAGAGAGAGAGAGAGAGAGAGAGAGAGAGAGAGAGAGAGAGAGAGAGAGAGAGAGACAGACAGACAGACAGACAGACAGACAGACAGACAGACAGACAGACAGAGACAAAGACAGAGAGAGAGAGAGAGAGAGAGAGAGAGAGAGAGACAGACAGACAGACAGACAGACAGACAGACAGACAGACAGACAGACAGACAGACAGAGAGCAGACAGACAGAGACAGACAGACAAAGAACTACGTGAAACCTTTTCAGATACTTTATACAGTTGAATAATTAGCCTTCTCCATGTCAAAAAAGAAAGAAGAAAAAGAAAAAGAAGAAACAACAACAAGAGCAAATTCTTTATTTCTTTTCCTAGCAACAAAATAGTCTCGAAGACAACTGGAACGAACCCCCCAAATTAATTTTTGTTTCACTAGAGAAATAACGCCTCAATGATGTGTGCGTTGATTCTTCTTCGTTTCTCTTTGTCGCAATCAGACAAACACTTCAACCATCATTAGTCTCGAGATCTGAAGTATAGAGGAACTGCAGACTATCTGCGGACACAAAGCCAGGGCATCACAACATCGACCGACTGGTGAAGAGAGGCGTGGAAAGAGGAAGCGCCACACTATCTTCCTTAAAAGGACGCCAATCAGACGAACACTGGACCTGTTTCAAAGGCAACGGTGGAAAAGCTTCCGAGAGACGAGGAGGAGCGAATATGGGCTTTTCCACGCGCACAGAAGCCACCGTGAAGCGAACTGAACGCTCTATGTCCCGTAGTTATTTATATCCTCTCATGTCTGCGTAGATATTTATTGACAGCAATTAACATGTAATATTGTTGTGCTCCCACATTAAGTACCACGACTGCCATGTAAATCTCTCTCTCTCTGTCTCTGTCTGTCCGTCTCCAACTCGCTGTTGACAGTGTTCCAGTCCTTCGCTCTTTTTTGTACGCTGGCGTTATTGCTGTACTACCTGTAGTGTGCGGTTTTCTTTTCTTTTATTTAGTTTTTTGTTGTTTTTTGCTTTTTTTCTTCTTCTTTTTTCTTTTCTTCTCCGCCCTGTTAAAGAGGCTAGTTAAGTGGTTTACGCTGTTCATATTCACTTTGTATTTATGTGAATGCATGGGGTATGCATGTATGTCCGTATGCATGAAACAGAACTTTAATAAGTTATAAAAAATAAAAAAATATGTATGTTCATATACATAAAACCTTGAAAAGAATCACGGAAAATTATTCAAGAAAAAAAAAACGGGGAAAAAAATTAAGTGAACTGAAGAGAAAACTTAGGAAAGACGGGGCACATTCAGTGTAGCGAAGGCGGGTTAGCTGCTCCAACCGATTCATTACCAGCCTGAAGTGTTTGCAACAGCTTGCGATCTGGTTGTCGGAGCGGTTTAATCCCAGTCAGGTCAGTGACAGGTGTAACAGTAGTGACGACACGCTCGTGGTCTCGTTCTGAAAGGGGCCGCCTGCAGTGACTTAACCCTAAGGCCCCTTTAACTGGGGTGGAGTTTAAGGCCAAGGTTTCCAGTTCATGTGCAACAGAATCAGCTTTTCAACCAGCAACCAGCCTTCGCTTAGGCTGTATCCCAACACATGGACACCAGCAAGAACACAAAAGCTACATTACAATGTTGTTATGCTTCGTTTTGAACTATGTCACAACACACTGACACCAGCAAGAACGCCAGTGCTACATTACAATGTTGTTATAATTCGGCTTGAACTATGTCACAACACACTGACACCGGCAAGAACACCAAGGCTACATAAAAATGCTGCTATGAATAGGCTCGGGCTTGTGTCACAACACACCAACAACAGCAAAAATAACAATGCTACATTAAAACGTAGGTAACTCTGCGCTACTTGTTTACCTGGGGACTATCTTCAGTCACGATTAGCGCATTGCATAACAGCATCCATGCTTTCATGTTGCTTAACGTCCACGGAGGCGAGATGGCCCATTAGGGACGGGGACAGAGTGGGAAGGGGACGAGAGAGTGATTGGCTCGACCGCGGAAACCGCCCGAAAAAGACCGGAGAGACCGTAGACCGCCGCCAGAACAATGGCAGTGTTAAGGCGGTGTCCCCTCGCCATTGCCCAGCGACTTGTGCACTGCGCAATTGCTCTTTCAACTGCTGTGCTGGACAGAGTCACTAAGACTATGTCCGTTGCACCGCTGTTGACGAACAACTTGGACAACTCGAAGAAAAAGACGTCCAACTTGCTCAGCCCAGCTCCACCTCCCTACTCATGATCTCTTCTGGGCAAAAGTGAGGGTCCAGCTCCACCTCCCTCCTCTAAGATCTCTTGATCTTTTGATCTCGCCTGGAACCCTGACAGCATCCATCCACCAGAAACGGAGATAAACCCTCCGAAGACGGCATGTGGCTGCCCATGTGGCGCAGTGTCTCAGCCTATGGAATTCATTTGTCAGCGGGCCATTGCATATATACATATATACTGGATCACTCCCAAAATTTTCATCTGGGGAACGCTACAACATCTGTCAGACGTAACAGTAATGACACCATGCTCGACTTCTCGTATTCTCTGGGCTGCCTGCAGTACCTTCGTACGACCTCTTTAAGGCCCAAGTGTTCGGTTCTTTCTCACCAGAGGTCGGCTTTTCAAGCAGCAACTCCTCTTACAAAAATAGACAACGCTGCCATCGAGACGTCGCCAGGGCCACGCCGTCACGCCCTGCTCAAGTTGCACACTGCATGCGCAGACCTGGCAGTAGACAACGTGGCAGTCAAGGCTCGATGGAGACAGACTTTGCATTGTGTGGTTTGCAACTGAGCATGTCAGTGTGGTTTGCAACTGAACATGTCAGTGTGGTTTGCAACTAAACATGTCAGTGTGGTTTGCAATTGAACATGTCAGTGTGGTTTGCAAATGAGAATGTCAGTGTAGTTTGCAGTTGAACATGTCAGTGTGGTTTGCAAAATGAGCATGTCAGTGTGGTTTGCAATTAAACGTGTCAGTGTGGTTTGTAAGTGTGCATGTTAGTGTGGTTTGCAAATTGAGAATGTGTGGTTTGCAAAATGAACATGTCAGTGTGGTTTGTAATTGAGCATGTCAGTGTGGTTTGCAGTTGTGCATGTCAGTGTGGTTTGCAAATCGGCATGTCAGTGTGGTTCAAAACAGCATGTCCATGTAGTTTGCAAATATGAGCATGTCAGTAGGGTTTGCAAATTAGCATGTCAGTGTGGTTTGCAAATGAGCATGTCAGGTATTATTAAATGAGGCACCTAGCAAAGACAGCATTCGGTCCGAAAACGCAGAGACCGTTGAAATGTGTCCATTTTCTGGCTTCGCATGGTCGAACTCAGTCAATATGTATGATTGTATTACTATCAGAAATGCTTATTTTACTTCGACTTTACAGTTTCTCGGGGCTGAACCATGTTGAATGGTTCTTTACGAATGAAGAGCAGAAAAAGGCTGAACCGTGACGTACTAGACACTGAAGTTACACATGCCGAGGCTGTGCATGACGTCACATGGCATGCAACACGCAATGGGAAAACGCCAGCGCTCATGGCCGTGTTTTCATGACTTTCAATCATTGATTGTAACAGATTAGACAATCCATCGACTGAAACCTTTTCACGACCCTGATTATTGTTCTCTGACAGGACGGGTTCTTATTAATTCTCACTAATCCTAGGGTTGTTCGCGGACGTCGTTACCCGCAATACTTATTCTTTTCTTTCTTTTCCTAATTAGAACTTACTAATCCTCTGCTGTCGCAGACTTATTCTTTTCTTTCTTTTCCTAAATAGAACTTACTAATCCTCTGCCATCGCAGAATTTTTCAGTGCTCTCTCTCTCTCTCTCTCTCTCTCTCTCTCTCTCTCTCTCTCTCTCTCTCTCTCTCTCTCTCTCTCTCACACATAAATTCTGTTCCTAATGATACAGTTAAACCTCTTCGCATGGTGTCCGTTTTAACAAAAGTTTAAAACTAAACTCTTGTGTTTGTCACAAACGTGTTCAAAAATTATAACAACAAATCATCATCAACAACAACAACAACAACAACAACAACAACAACAACAACAACAACAAACAAAAACGGGATCATGACAACTGGAAAACCCGTGACATATTATGTACATCTGGGGATTGCGATGCATATCATTGATATTTCAACTTTGGGGTTTTCCCCCTCTCCCGTCCCACTCCCCCACCATAACAGGTTAAATAATTATTGGAAGAAAGGTTGAAGTAGGCGATGGTGTGTGTGTGTGTGGGTGGGTGTGGGTGTGTGAGCGAGAGAGAGGGAGAGAGGAGAGAGAGAGAGAGAGAGAGAGAGAGAGAGAGAGAGAGAGAGAGAGAGAGAGAGAGAGAGAGCAAGGTGACTAGCTGTTTTATTCCACGGGCCCACACAGGACACTGTGTTAGCCGTGACTAATACAGTTAAAATGTAGTGAGCAGATTTGCAAGAAAACAATGAAGCTGGGTGGACTGGGAAGGCCCTTTTAGGACAAAGAAGACATTCCTGGCAGTAGGCAAAGCAAGTGTGGCTACATTCTGACCTACTCCAGGTTTTCAAGGGAGAATATTTGTGAGCTCTGGGTACTCAATAGAGAGGACCATAATTTCTGCATCCGCCGTACCCCGCTGTGGGCTCACTGGTAGGGACAAACAAAAACCATCAAATGAATGACGTCACTGCGGGGTTAACTACACTCAGTGAGCCCAGTCTTCCGCAGGAAGGAGAAGAAAAATGAGTCTGTTGACGTTGTTGTTGAACACTCTGGAGGTCACCCGGTATCTGCAACTGTACATTGACAAATACATTCCACAGGCGAGAGGACTGGGAAAATAAGTCCGAGTGTGAAGAGAGTGAGGCCTGTGACCGAGACGACATCGGTCTTTACCTCTGTCTGCTAATTCCTGCTGCAGATGGCACTTATTCAGCCGTGTTAATTGTTCCCCTCCTTACACGAATGACGTTACTCAACAGCGCAGCTATTTAGTTTAATTGTTTACGCCTTTCTTCTTCGTCCGGTAACCCCTTTCCTGTCCTAATGACATCACACGACGTCCACGGCGACGTGTTTTGCACCCGCCACCCACCTGCTCGACTTATGACCGTTTCTGCATGCTGAGGACATGCCAGGTGCCAGGAAATGAACAGTTGTGGCCCGCATAACCTGTCTGCCAGACTCTTTGGGCAAGGAACTGCATCAGCAGCATAAATTCCCTGGCAGGAAAAGAGTTAAAAATGACTTCATAATGTCCAATCTTATCTTCCTGTGTGCTAGTTGGTCGCGATACAAACCGGGTTGTAATGTTGACACGAGTTTCAAGCAAGACACAAAAAGACACGAGTTTCAAGTAAGACACAAAAAGACACGAGTTTCAAGTAAGACACAAAAAGACACGAGTTTCAAGCAAGACACAAAAAGACACGAGTTTCAAGCAAGACACAAAAAGACACGAGTTTCAAGCAAGACACAAAAAGACACGAGTTTCAAGCAAGACACAAAAAGACACGAGTTTCAAGTAAGACACAAAAAGACACGAGTTTCAAGCAAGACACAAAAAGACACGAGTTTCAAGTAAGACACAAAAAGACACGAGTTTCAAGTAAGACACAAAAAGACACGAGTTTCAAGCAAGACACAAAAAGACACGAGTTTCAAGTAAGACATAAACAATTCAGTCTGTCTCACGGCAATTTAAGATACACCGGACTCAGCTGGCTTCGTGGATCAGAAAAACACTCATACCAAACTGGCTTTGCATGCCGAACACAGAACAGACCCCAGGAGCCCGCGATCAGAGAGGAGAGATGCAAGATTTATATTGGCCGGCAATGAAATATCGCCTGGCAGCTAGGCGTCCAATCATGCTACCTGGAGCAACACCGAGCTGGTTTCAAATACAAATACAAAAGAACTTTACTGTTCATAATAAATGCATAAAATTAAAATGTGCCCTTTGGGTCACTCGAATTCCACAACATAACAAAGGTTGCGTGTACACAAAGTTAAAAAAAAAAAAAAGTAAAACATAGTAAACCATCGCTTCTTAGATCAGTTACTTAGGAGTCCACAGGGAGGCTGTGTGAAATGGTCGACACAGCACCAGGCGCAGCTCAAACGCATCTTTCAAGAAGGATGAATGAATGGAAATTTTTATATGGCTCATAAAAACAAACCCTTGCCTGTTCACAGTACCAGATGCACACGGTGCATACATGCAGGTTTTCACAAAATACAATTACCAAAGCCTTTCATACCAATTAAGTACGAAACAAAACTGACCCCTTTTTGTTTGGGCATTTATAAGAATGGTCCATCGTCGTCATCATCGTCATTGTTGTGTTCTCATAGCCTTCATCAGCTGCAGCAGCAGCAGCAGCTTCAACAACATCGTCTAGATCGGCTTTTCTTCTTCTTCTTGGTGTTTTTTTGTTGCAGTGAAAGGAAAGAAGTACTGTCCACT
>OY757548.1:3140424-3150149 GCA_963584105.1 Alviniconcha strummeri
ACTTCTTTCCCGTTGACTCGCTGCAGCTGTAGGCTAAAGCCTGCAGCACACGATGTGCCGGCTTAGACGACGCGCGTCCTGTAGTACGCGGCGCGATTTGTAGGCGGCGCGGCAGGGCGCTGACACGTGAAGCAGCGACAAGCATAAGACGCGTCACGCATGCCGCCAATGTTGCCATAATAATTATTGCAAGCCTTATATTATAAGGTAAGTCTCACGACAGTAGTTTCAACCCGTTGCTAATAAGCCATGTGGTTTCTGTGGACGTTAAGCACCATGTTTACTTACTTACAGTAGTTTGTAGGCAAGTCTCACGACAGTAGTTTCGTGAGCCGGTTTGGTCTAGCGATAAGGCGCTAGGCTGGTAAGCGGAAGGACCTCGGTTCGGCTCTCCTTTCTCTTCAAAAAGGTTGTGTGTTTTGTGGACATTGTCCTGTAACTTTGTCCATCACTTCCTACTGAAACATTAAAATGGCTCTCATCGCGGCCCATCTTAATGCAGGAGTCATTCTGGTGGTGACAGTGTAGCGATAGGTATATATATCTCCCTCTCCCCCCACCTCCGTACTCCCTTTCCCCCCTTCTCCCCGTCCCTAATAAGCCTTATAGTTTCTGTGGACGTTAAGCACCATGTTTACTTATTTACAGTAGTTTTTTCATAGTTCAGAAACTGTGTGAGAGTCGAGGTGGCCGTCCTGGGCTGTCCGTCCTAACAAGCCTTACGGTTTCCGTGGACGTAAAGCAATATTGAACCATGCTTCGGCATTGGTCTCAGCTTGTCCCTAATACGTCAACCGACATCCGAGGACATTAAGCAACACAACCGAACCAGTAGTTTCCCCTTTACACGATGCGTGCTGTTTTCGCTCACATCTGATTGGCCAGTTGGCGCGTAGAGCGTGGAAACAACAGCACTAGCGCTGTCTCGAGCGTCACGCGATTCGGGCGTACGGCGACATACCCGCTAGAAAATTTGCAGCGCATCACAAGATCCGCACACGGAGTCAAAATCTTGCATCAGCGCTGACGCGCCGTTTGAAAAATGACGCGTTGACGCGTAGTGTGCGACGGGCCTAGCACAATTGGCATCTATGCAACAACAACAACAAAAACCCATCCATTTTCTCGTTAAAATTGAAGATGGACTCTAGAGGAATACGTCCCAGCAACATCCTCAAAGATCTTGCTTGAAACTATTATCGTGAAATGCATCCATATTTCTCAGAAAGCACTTTTGCACACTTGTCGACCCTTTGATAACATCTTGCCTTGATTACTGCAACTCAGTGTTGGCCGGTCTGCCTGCGGAACAGACAGGTCGACTGCAGAGTGGTCAGAACAGTGCAGCACGGCTTGTTCTGAAAAAGCGTAAGCGAGATCACATAACACTACTGTTAAATGAACTTCTCTGGCTTCTCGTACAATTCTGCTGCGAGTAGAAGATAATAACTGTTGCGTACTGTCAATTTGACAGTACACTTCCCTCTTATTTTTCAGCTTAGCTCTGCGTATATCAAACATCACGCACCCTCTGATCCACAAGCGAAAAGCTTTGAACATTCCGAAACGTAATTTAAAATACTTTGGAGAGCGTTCGATTCGCTGCCTGCCAGATTGCGAGATCTGCCCCACTCTATGTTCAAACCCCAGCTCAAGACTGTCCTCTTTAGACAGGCCTTTTCCCAAACCTCGATAGGCCATTCCCGTGATCACAGATCATGTGTATGTCTACGTGTACATTTGTGCGCCAATGGTGTGTTACCGCAGTCAGCAGCTTTTCTTTCTTCTTTTATTTTTGCAAAAAGATTTGCGCTCTGTAATAGCTATCCATAATTCTTATTCTTCTTTTTCTTCTCGCCCTGGTATAACCGCAATGGTTGACCGGGCGTAAATCACCAAGTTCTTCTTCTTCTTCTTCTTAACTCTTCTGTAATATCAGTCAAGTACGAACAGTCCAATAAAACGTGTCTTAAAGAAGGCTACTCGTTGCATCCAGTACAGAAAGGGGATTCGATCTTCTCCTTGCAGCAAAAAAGGGAGAGTCGTGAGTGAAGGGTTGATGTGCAGTCGGGATGAACAGTCTCTTTTCTCTTCCGCTGGACAATATTGGATGGAAAGAATTCGTTCATTTTTGAACTGATCTTGTGCAGTGTGTCTGTCAGACGGCTACCCACCCATTTTGCCAGAGTTCAATGTTGTAACCGGTCAAACGAGGTTTCAAATCAGAGAAAGGAATGTATTTGTCTGGGACGTCGCCATCAAAGTCCTCAGCAGTGATCAGCCTGCTGCCGAATTTCCGCTAATGTCTACGTGGTCACAGACCCAGACGAAATCAATCTCCGTCCCATCTCCGAGTACAGTTTTTGGATATCTGTAGGGTGGTCAAATTTCAGTTCAGTTCAAGATGGTATCTACGCGCTCGGAAAAGCCTATATGCGCTCAACCCAGTCTTTCAGAAGTTTCAGCAACGTTGCCTTTGAAACGGTTCTAATGTTCGTCTAATTGACGATAGCCCTTTCTCGTCCTTTGAAGCAAGATCGTCTAGCGCTTCAAATTTCGTGTTATGCGTAGCCTGCAGAGATTAAAGGGAATCTGAGGCAGAATCAGGAAAGACCTCTCCTGTTAACGGCAGACGTAATGAAGTTGATGAATCGGCAAGGTAGACAGTAAAAAAAGGAACAAGTCCTGGCATCAACAGCGCGGTGCCTGTTCTTAATTTTGCTGCTTTATCCTTTTTTTCTTTTCTTTTCTATATACAGGTGTTTTTTGTTGTTGTTTGTTGTTTATGTTTTTTAGGGTTTGTTTTTAATGATTTGCGTGTATGCGAGAACAGGCTTAGTGCTAAGCAGTGGCATTAGGCACTAAGGCTCGTTTGGGGCAGTAGTTAGTGAGTTAGTTGGTGCTTTGTGCCCAGTCAACCACGTTGGGTTATATCGGGGCTAATTGTCTGAGTTAGTTGGTGATTTGAGCCCAGTCAACCACGTAGGGTTATATCAGGGCTAACTGGGGTAATACAGTTGCATTGCTGTATGGCTGTGACAGTGAAGCTGAATGACTGAACCAATATCAACATGCCTTCCTCGTGCTCTTACCTGGCGAGCGTGAAATTCCTGTCTTGGAAAGAAGAACATCTTTGCTTTTAGGCCTTTCTTTCGACTCCTACCTGTCTCTGTTGGAACGAGAGTGAATATCTATACACAGAAACATAAAATCTTCGTCAGATGCACACAGTGTATACAGCTCTCAGTTATGCATGTCTCAGCATACAACAAGCAGATCAGCCAACAGAACATTGCACGATTCATATGAGCTACTATTCCTAACATTAGAGACGGAAACCAAAGCAATCAATCCTTATCGTATAAGCATCAACGAGGAGGACAAAGAAAGGCAGGGAGCTAAGAAGAGAGGAGCCACTCGAACAAGTAGTTGGAAAGTTAGGAGGAGCGTAGGTGGAACTGATTGGGTGCAGAAACTAGGTCTCAAATGACCAATCACAGCCGTGGCAATGGCAATGTGTGTGTGTGTGTGTGTGTGTGTGTGTGTGTGTGTGTGTGTGTGTGTGTGTGTGTGCGTTCATCTTGTATGCGTTGAATTTCGACAATATGTATTTGTGAACAACGTATAAGCGCTTAGGGCCTGTGCGGGTTAGGCGTTCTAAGTATTCACTATTATTATTATTTACTGACCGTATAGCATAAGCAATTTGATACAATTCTTATGAAAAAATTCACCAGTTCTAAAACAGAACAGACATGTTTTGGAACCTGCTTTTCTGTGGGCCCCCAACATGGGAACGTACCAGCATCGATTGCTTGAGACGAATAACAAGGGTAACCTATTTTATTCCGCGGGCCCGCGTAGGAAACTGCGTTAGCCACACCTAACGCACTTTATGTGAGCTGAAGAGAAATTTGAAGAAAAAAGTGGAATGAAGTGGCAAGGTAGAGATTAGTACGAGATTCAATGACTGGCCTGAAGTTCTTCTGCTGGTTCGGCGGCTCGACCGAGTGTTGGGAATGAGAATGTTCCGAACAAGGTGGTGAATGTGTGTGGTTAGGTTAACGTGGGTGAAAATCCGCAGTGTATGTCAGTCATTGTACGATTGTTGAGTGCTACTGACGGCTAAAGACGTTGACACACGAGCCTTTTCGGCCCTAAGGCTGGGGAGGACCGTTCGAACCTCACGCAGTCCGACCTGTCCGCCTTGAGCCTGCTGGCTGCCACACGACCAGGAAAAACTGGAGAGTTACCACCCTTGTGACCTCCGGCCTTTGCTTCACTTCATTCTAAACGTCGGCGGGCGCTGATTGGCTGGCAGATGCTGTTCATCCGTTTGTAAAATAGCACGTTGTATTTGTCGTTGAACAAGGTTCCAGGCGAGACCAAAAGATTAAGAGATCTTAGAGGAGGGAGGTGGAGCTGGAACCTTCAAGTTAGCCCAGAAGAGATCATAGTAGGGAGGTGGAGCTGGGCTCGAAAGTTGGACTTCTTTTGCTTCGAGTTGTCCAAGTTGTTCGTCAACAGGGGCCTTAACTATGAATCGGGACTACGGTAGGCCAGGCCTAAACCAAAGTTCCTGACTTTAGAGTCCGAGACTTTGAGTTAGGCAAAGTTCGTATACATGGACGCGGACAATGGTCGAGACAACAGAGTCTCTGACTTCGCGCTGATAAGAAAGTGGTCATCACACGCGTCATCGCTTGTGCTAACTTTAGACGGGGCAATCCCATCTGGGCATGCGCACCGACACGCTTCGTCCACTTCCCTGCGACGTATTTCGTACCCGCAAACATCGGTAAACGTAAACATTAGGTGAAGGCATGCCTAGCAGGCCCCGATTCTGGATGCGATTCGCCATGTTTTACTTCTGCAACACCCAAGCGATCTCGACGAGGTCATTATTCGTAAAAACGCTAATCTATCGACATCTTCGACGGAGTATTCTTCTTCTCATTTACTGAATCGAGTAACCGTAGCATCGTCTGCTATGTCGGCCATTTTGAACTTGTCAGAAAGGCGAGTGGACGCTGTGAAATCAGGTAGCCTGCGCTGTGCAGATGAATTTAAACAACAAGAAAATAAATCAAGTGAGAATGTAAGACGTCAAGCAAACTTGCTCTCATAATAATTTGCAAACATTAAATCGTACGATCACATTAATCAATCATTATGCCTGCGTCGCTCGGCTAGTGCGACCTTTCTTCCCTCCAAAATGAAAGAGCTTTGGCCGACGAACATCTAGTACTCATTTGACGAAACGAAAGAAAAAAAGAAAAGAAAAATTAAAAAGTGAGAGAAACCACTGGATTCAGATATAAAGACGCCACAGCAGCAAAAAATAAAACAAAAACAACAAGAAGAACCAACTTTCCAAGCATAACAAGGCCCGGGCCTACGACCTTTAGTCCAGCGAAATCGCTAGCCTAAATATCGGCTGTTTAGGCCCGAGGTTCGGCCCGGACTTTGGTATAGTCCCGGTCCATGATTACCATTTTGGGGCCATTGTCAATAGCCTTGAGATTTAGGCCGGCCTACCGCTTTAGGCCCGATTCATAGTTAAGGCCCCAGCAGTGCAACGGACATTGACTTTGTGACTGTCCAAGCACAGCAGTTGAAACAGCAACTGCGCAGTGCACAAGTCACTGGGCAATGGCGAAGGGACACCGCCTTAACACTTTCATTGTTCTGGCGGCGGTCCACGGTCTCTCCGGTCTTATTCGGGCGGTATCCGCGGTCGAGCCTTCACTCTTTCGTCACCTTCCCACTCTGTCCCCGTCCCTAATAAGCCATCTTATTTCCGCGGACGTAAAGCAACAATGAAGAAGAATTTGTAGTTGACACCGATGCTCTGTGCTATTTGAACCGTACAGCTATGCTGACGCACGATTCGTCTGAGATCAGTTCGGACGGTCCTTCTCAACCCTCCGGCCGAAACAGCTGGATTACCAGTGCCCTTAAGTGACTGTGAAAGACAGGAGCCACGTCCTTTCTCAGCATTCCTCCTCGTAAACCGGTGCTTGGAGTTTGCGGCAGTTTAGGTGACTACACCCTCAGGGGCACTTCCTCTTTTGTCAAAGAGCACGGAAGAGGCGAAACCCGAAACGAGGTGTACACGAACGAAAACTACTCCCACCCCTACCTTCACCCCCCCCCCCCCCCCCAAAAAGAAGACACCTCGCCCCAAAGAAGAAGAAGAAGAAGAAGAAGAAGAAACAACCAATAAATAATAAATAAAATAAAATAAAATGCATATGAACAAAATAAAACAAAAGGAAAACGACTGAGTCTCGTTCATCCCAGAGAGTTTCTGAAAAAGGTTTGGGACCTGTGAGAGTCTGAGTTTCGAAAACTGTACTAGCCTTTAAGCAGACGCCACAAGGGAATCTGAATTTCCCACGCCTGCATTCTTTGATAACTGGACAAGAAGACTGCGCAAATGATGCACATTGTATTGGATAATGGACGTGTGTGAGTATACGACAAAGCTAATGGCACCCCAGTGCTGCTGATTAAAACAGCTCCAAATCAGAGACTGTTTCTGTCACAAGTTGACTTTCTTTTGGTTGTTTTCTTTCGCATTTTACGCTGTTAGTCCTTGGTTAAACTTAAAGCTTTTTAAAGTCACAAAGCTTTTTTCGCCTGGCGTAGAAGTTTAGTTTTGAAAGTGTGATCTAAAACAGTCTTGTTGGTCTTGATGTGGTAATGGGCGGACGACCGGCCGGTAAAATTGAAGAGCTGATTAACGAAAACTACCGCAACAACAGTTGCTTTTCTCCCCACCACTTTTCGCTTGTATTCTGTACAAAATCTGATAAGTTCGTGAAACAAGGAGGCTTCTTGCTTCAGGTCATCCTTATTTCTGTTCAAGTTTTAGAATCTAAGGTAATTCACAAAGTATGCGAAAATGGTCGATGTTAAGGAACATAAAATCTACCACTCGAGCATGTACTTCCCTGCTTTTACGCAGATGAAAACATGCCGTAAACATATTAACATTTAAAGAGTACACCAATTGAAAATTAAATTCGGCATTCTTCTTCTTCCTTTTTATTTAAAGTCGTTTTCGCATAAGTGATATTAGACTAATCTTAGAATTTTCAAGATAACGTGTCTCAGCAAGTTACACAAAACAGTTGCAGACCTGAAGAATTTGAAAACAAACAAAGAAAAAAAGAAAAAAAGAGTACAATTATTTGAAGTCTGAAAACTAAACATACGTACAATTTGGATATATGTATCCATAGACATTGTTATTTTCAGCTTATCTGTATCTTACACGCGCAGAATCATGTAGGCGCATGTACTAACACATTCATGCACTCTATATGTCGTGTACTTGCACGATGATACTCAAAAGACCTTGCCGCATGCTTTCTGACACACAAATTACCTATCACACATACTTTTACTCCACAACCCCCCACCCCCACCCCCCACCCCATTCAACATCTACACAGGCTCTCACGCATATACACAATCTCCACCCCATCCCCATCTGATGTCAAAAAAAAAAAAAAAAAAAAAAAAAAAGGAAGAAGAAGAAGAAACAAAAACAAAATAAACAACAACAACACCCCCCCACCCCATCCAACATCTACACAGGCTCTCACGCATATACACAATCTCCACCCCATCCCCATCTGATGTCAAAAAAAGAAAAAAAGAAAAAAAGGAAGAAGAAGAAGAAAAGAAAAAAGAAAAAAAAAGAAACAACAACAAAAAGGAGGAAAGCTCAAACACATAATTCAAAGTAAATGACTAACGGGACTATTGAAATTTGGCCCGAAAACGTGGAAACTGAGCACATATTTTCATTTGCAAGCTCTTCTGTCAACATGTATACTAACAGAAGTACGTTTTAGGGGTTTCTGCTGGAATCTGAGCACCTCCCGGCGCAGCCAAGCTTGTTCACTCTTTGCTTGCTCTCCGCTCTGCTTCTGATACTCTCAGCCTCCATATTCATCGTACCAGACTTTCCACTTTTGGTTCCCGCGCCATTCCTGTCTTCGGCCTCTCTACATGGAATGACCTCCCCCTTCCTCTCCGTCAGAAACCCCCTCTGGACTCCTTCAAATCTAACATCAAGATATTTTCTTTTCCCAGAACAATAGACCTGCCATGTTTTCTGTTCCGCGCTGCTGTCTGCATCCCCTTTAAGTCTCTGTTTTGTTGTCCGTTTAAGTTGTGTGTAAGTTTGTATTGTAAGTATTCTCCTTCGGTGCGTGCGTGCGTGCGTGCGTGCGTGCGTGCGTGCGTGCGTGCGTGTGTGTGTGTGTGTGTGTGTGTGTGTGATGCTACTTCACAGCACGTTTCCATAAGTTGCATAATGCTTGTGGCATTAGTACGTTATTGCGCGCTCCTAGACTGAATCTTTTATACATGTAGATTTCATATCTTTCTTTCTTTGTTATTCATATGTGCCATCCGCGTTTTCCTTTGAACGGAATAAAGAAGGACTTGAGATAATAGAATAACAGTAGCGGCAGTTTCTACAGCCCAGTGTCTCAGCGATAAGGGTGTCCACACCGCCCTTCACAAGATCAACACAAGTGTAGACATTAACCCCTTCACTGGCCCAGCCTGTAACATTTCTGGGCTGAAAGATGCACGGACGCGCTTGCAAACAGTATATTTTCCTCTCCTATAACATTTACTTTTAATGCTATGTGTTTCGATGAAAATCTTTCACATGCCGAAGACATACCGAAAAGGACACAAAAAGGTTTAAGGGTTCAAATTTTGCACCTTTATTGGTCGTTTTCAGGTCACGTTATGGCAGTGAAGGAGTTAAGCCTAAAAAATAATATTTAAACACAGTGTTACACCACTCGCACCCCCTCCACACCCCCTCCACACCTCCCCACCCCTCCCCACCCACGCGTACTCACAGACGGAAGGCACTGACCGGGGCGAGAGAAGTTGGGAGGTGGGGTTACAAAGGAAAGAAAACTTGTGGTGGTATTGCTTGGAGAGGTGAGTTTTTAACGCAGTTTTATTATCAACACTGGCTCACTCCCCTTCCTCTCTGCCGTTCTAAATCAGCCGTCTTTCAAAATTGTAAATCAACACAAACACAACCATTTTGTCGGAGGATGTACACACACAAGATCAAACAGACACACAGTGCACTTTGAATGAAATGTTCACCCGTATCTGTGTAACCAGTCCAAAGTACCAAAGGAATGGAAACGTTGCTGCCGTTTTCTTTGTACAATGAACAACACAGTCATAACACCTCCCAGTTTACTTCTGTCCTTTCACGGGCACGCCTTCTCCCTAACAAGCGCCTAGCAATCGGGTGCCATTTATTGTATGTCGCCTTTTTCGTGGTGGAGTAAATACAGAAGACATAACTTAGAGAGAGTAACGCAAACAGCACTAGGCCATCTGTCCAATTCATAAACAAAGGCAACAACATGAACAAAACAGTAACACCAACAAGACAGCACCAACCTACTGCATGCTGCTATTAGAAGAAGAAGAAGAAGAAGAAGAAGAAGAAGAAGAAGAAGAAGAAGAAGAAGAAGAAGAAAGATGATTTATGATAGCTTATGATACACGCAGATGATACCATATAACCATTTACATTCCGTCTTGAGATTTTGCCACAGTGCCTCTGAAAACGGGCCTACTATGTTGGCAAACATCGCTAAGTATGATTCGGAAATCCGTGCAGGATTTCTCCTATAGCAAGTTGATAGATAATTGCAGTTCACAGCGGA
>OY757548.1:3150349-3162849 GCA_963584105.1 Alviniconcha strummeri
AATACATTTTAAAAGAATCGATACAAATCCAAAGAGGATAACGCTGTTGCATACATATTTTCCGTTCCACTGGAACGGATATTTGTTGTAAATATGATCGACCAGTTTATAGGTCTTTGACGGGACAAATTCCCGAAAAATACCTACTTGTGGAACTCTGCAAACAAGAGATTTTTGTGGCGACGGAACTAACTGTGTGAAGAAACTCACCGTAAGAAGGTAGCCCAAGTTTTCTCCTAAATCTCTGAAGACGAAAGGTACATCCACCACGCCCTTATGCAGGGCACAGCTTCTTCACCTTACGCCTTCACAGCTTTCAGAGCAGGTTCTCTCTCTCTCTCTCTCTCTCTCTCTCTCTCTCTCTCTCTCTCTCTCTCTCTCTCTCTCTCTCTCATTCGCGGAAAATTAGTCTTTACTTTCATACTTCAGAACTGTCAAAATTCAGACAGGTCCTCGTATGCTATGACTGCTTACTTCTCTGTGTGTGTGTGTGTGTGTGTGTGTGTGTGTGTGTGTGTGTGTGCGCGCGCGCGCGTGCGTGCGTGCGTGCGTGCGTAAATGTGTGTGTGTGTGTGTGTGTGTGTGTGTGTGTGTGTGTGTGTGTGTGTGTGTGTGTGTCGTGCTACAGGAGCAAGAGAAGAGCCGGCTGCTGGAGGAGAGCATGAAGAAGCTGGACTCGGAGATGAAGAGGACGGACGCCTTGCTGTACCAGATGATCCCCAAGCCGGTGGCCGACAGACTGAGGCGAGGAGAACCATCAGTAGCAACCTGTCAGGTCAGCTCCGGCACCTGCACGCTCTCCCCAACCTCCAAACTCCTTGCATCCTAGCATCGCTTTCCGGCACCTTCCTCCAAACTGCCAGATTAGTTACGCCACTGAAGGGGCACTCTTTATCTCCGCGCAGCTGTCCCCGACGCGGCCAGCGCCCTCCGAAAGGTTTGGGTACTGATAAGACTGTGGAAGCAACCTAGCGCCCATGCACGCACGTTAAACTTGAAACGCATCCACGCCGGGTAAAAAAAAAGAGAAAAAAAAAGAGTTCCATTTCGATTCAAACGATTTTGGTTTTATCTGAGCTGGCGTAAGCAACATGGCAACATAAAACAAACGACTGATATACTTTGAGTTGTTTGTACCAAACTTACTACTGTTTGAACACACACACACACACACACACACACACACACACACACACACACACACACACACACACACACAAAAACTGCTCTTTAGCTGACAGTTTTCTGGACCCCATGGCGTAACTAAAGACGGCAGTGGTTGAAGGAGGGATGTCGTAAACTAGTGCTTGAAGTTTGGCTCACATCAAGCTCTTCGCTAGCTCCCGACGTTTCCTTAGCGCTGAGACTACCCGGGGAGGTACTGGCGGGACCGAGATCCCAGAAGATGGTTCGGGGGGGGGGGGGGGGGTAACTATACCTAAGCGTGCACTGAACCACCAGGATGATGTTGTCTGCATTGAGATGGGCAGCGATGAGAGCCATTATAATGTTTCATTAATTGTGAGGGACAAAGTTACGATACTTTATAAACTACAACTCTTAAGAAAAAGGAGAGCCGGATCAGGGTACCGAGCCGACATCGCACGCTTACCAGTCTAGCGCATTACCGCTGAGCCTAACAGCTCACATCCTACCCCTGGTGGCAATAGTAAGTAAGTAGACATGGTGCTTAATGTCCACAGAAACCACAAGGCTTATTAGGGACGGGGCGATGGGGGGGGGGGGGGAGAGGGAGATCATATACCTATCGCTACACTGTCACCACCAGAATGACTCCTGCATTACGATAGACATCGATAAGAACCATTTTAATGTTTCATTAATTGTGAGGGAAAAAGTCACAAACAGGACAGTGTCCATTCTGGTGGTGACAGTGCAGTGACAGGTGTATAAAATCCCTCTTCCCCCGCCTTCATACCCCATTCTTCCCTTCTGCCCGTCTCTAATAAGCCTTATGGTTTCTGTATATGTTAAGCACCATGTTTACTTACTTCCCCCGTCCCCAACAGACTGTGTGTCTTTTCTGTGGACATTCAAACAAACGGACATAGTATGCATAGCCCGTTGTGACAACTGAGATTACTTTTATGTTTAGCCTACGGATCTTTCTTAAGATCAGAGGGACCTTTCTGAACAGAACCCGTTTCCCCATTCTCCACCCACCCACCGACAAAATAAACTGTCTCTCGTCCTTAGAACGTAGGGGTTGGATGAGTCCAAGGCACGCAGGCCGGCGTCTGAAGGGCAGTTAAGACAGTTTATTGAGCGTGTTTCGTACGGCGTGGCGTCATCCTGTCCTGTCGCTGAGCGCTAAATGCGGCAAAAGGTAAAGGGGACAGTCTAAATGCACCGTATACAATGAAATACACAGCTTCTGCACACCCCTCCGACACATACACAACAACAACAAAAAGCGAAACACACACACGCAATCATGCACACGCACGCACGCACGCACACACACACACACACACACACACACACACACACACACACACACACACACACACACACACACACACACACACACACACACACACACACACACACACACACACACCACCACCACCACCACCACCACCACCACCACCACCACCACCACCACCACCACCACCACCACCACCACCACCACTGAACAGCGCCCACCGCTCTCTTGTCCAGAACCTGTGAAATTCGAATGCCCTAACTGATGTAAAGTTTCTGCATTCCGAAACATTGACGTGATCTGAAAATCGGTGTGATAGCAATCCGTCAACACCTACAGCGGCTGAAGCTGGACAAACATGGAACACCTGCACCCACGGCCTTAAGCGCTTCCAGCCACTAACGTCACAAAAAGGGGATATGTTAATTGGTACTTGGCAGCTCAGGATTGCCGCCAGTGGCGTCCTGCCCCTGATGCCACAGCGCCCTCACGCGAGCTAAACGAGCATCTTAAATCAGGGGCGTTCACCGAGCGTCACGCAGGAATCAAGGCATCGATCAGCTCCCCTTGCAGTTCAGTGCAAATTGGCAATATCGTGTGGCACTTGAACGCTGAAGGAGAAGGCGGTCTTCGTTATCATCAGCACCATCTTTTTAATGCACGATGCTTCAACATTTCCACGATGAAGGCGATTTAAAAACAGTCGTCTGCGTACAATGGCATGTTGCTGGTGTTGTTTTGGTCTTGCTGTTGTTGTTGTTGTTGTTTTGGGGGTTGTTGTTGTTTGTTTGCTTGTTTTGTTTTTATTTCCTTATTCTTGCTCTTCTTCATGTTGGGTTGGTGTAGTTGTTCATCAGGCCTACCTGCTCCTCCACCTCCTCTTTCTCTTCCACCATTCTCCTCATTCTCTTCCACCACTGTCCACCTCTTCCTCCATTCCTTTCCTCCTCTTCTTCCACCATTCTCCTCATTCTCTTCCACCACTGTCCACCTCCTCCATTCTCCTCCTCTTCCACCATTCTCCTCATTCTCTTCCACAACTTCCTACCTCCTCCTCCATTCTCTTCCTCCTCCTCCGCTTCCACCATTCTCCTCATTCTCTTCCACAACTGTCCACCTCCTCCATTCTCCTCCTCTTCCACCATTCTCGTCATTCTCTTCCACAACTGTCCACCTCCTCCATTCTCCTCCTCTTCCACCATTCTCCTCATTCTCTTCCACCACTGTCCACCTCTTCCTCCATTCTCTTCCTCCTCTTCCACCATTCTCGTCATTCTCTTCCACCACTGTCCACCTCTTCCACCGTTCTCTTCCTCCTCCTCTTCCACCATTCTCTTCCACCACTGTCCACCTCTTCCTCCATTCTCTTCCTCCTCTTCCACCATTCTCTTCCACCACTGTCCACCTCCTCCATTCTCCTCCTCTTCCACCACTGTCCACCTCTTCCACCATTGTCTTTCACCACTGTCCACCTCCTCCATTCTCCTCCTCTTCCACCACTGTCCACCTCCTCCATTCTCCTCCTCTTCCACCATTGTCCACCTCCTCCATTCTGCTCCTCTTCCACTACTGTCCACCTCCTCCATTCTCCTCCTCTTCCACCATTCTCCTCCTCCTCTTCCACCATTCTCCTCATTCTCTTCCACCATAAATTCACCACATCTCTTCCACCATTCTCGTCCTCACCGCTTTCGCAGCTAGCTTGAGTTTTTGACCTACAGTGTGCGTTTTGGGAAGGTATGGTTTAAAGCAGTGTTGTTCTTAATCCTGTGCGTTTGACGAAACGTTCCAATTCAGGAACTAACGAAGTAAGTCCTCTTTCCCGAGATCAAGATCGAGAGGAATCATTATTTCTTGGAATTAACAAAGATTATAAATAATTATATGTATATATAATCTTTTGATAGTAACAAAGATTATAAATATATGTATATATAATCTTTTGGTAATAACAAAGATTATAATTAATTATATGCATGTATAATCTTTTGGTAGTAACAAAGATTAGAAATAATTATATGTATGTATAATCTTTTGGTAGTAACAAAGATTAGAAATAATTATATGTATAACCTTTTGGTAGTAACAAAGACCCCCCACCCACCCACCCACCCACCCCCCGTGTGGTTGTCGGGGCAGGGTAGGTGTCTTCGTGCACTTGCTGTGGCCTTGGGCTAGGACATGAATATTCAGTGAGGATGAGTCCACAGGCTACGGAAGCCAGGCTTGGAAATCCCTGTGCGGTCCATGGCGTGACTGCCGGCCATGCCCTCACCGATAACTTGTTATCGTGTCGTTAACAGTGACGCGCTGCTGGAGGGAACAACGACAGTTACACAAAGTTCAAAAGGGCACTGGCAGCTGGGCCTTCTGCCCAGGTCGGTCTGACGATGACAGTGTACCGTTTGGTTAAGGCGGGATGTTGAGGCCGGATTTAGGTAAAGGCGGGATCTTGAGGCAGGATTTGTAACATAAACCAGTCGGTCTGACGATGACAGTGTAGCGTTAGGTGAAGGCGAAATGTTGAGGTGGGTTTTGTAACATAAGTCGGTCTGGCGGTGACAGAGTACCGTTTGGTAAAGGCGGGATGTTGAGGTAGGATTTGTAACATAAACCAGCCGGTCTGACGGTGACAGTGTACCGTTTGGTAAAGGCGGGATGTTGAGGTAGGATTTGTAACATAAACCAGTCGGTCTGACGGTGACAGTGTAGCGTCTGGTAAAGGCGGGATGTTGAGGTAGGATTTGTAACATAAACCAGTCGGTCTGGCGGTGACAGAGTACTGTTTGGTAAAGGCGGGATGTTGAGGTAGGATTTGTAACATAAACCAGTCGGTCTGACGGTGACAGTGTAGCGTCTGGTAAAGGCGGGATGTTGAGGTAGGATTTGTAACATAAACCAGTCGGTCTGGCGGTGACAGAGTACCGTTTGGTAAAGGCGGGATGTTGAGGTAGGATTCGTAAAACATGAAATGAAGTTGAGTTATCGAGGAAGACAGAAACCAAAACGGAGGGGGGGTGGGGGGGGGGGGTCTTGGCAGTGGGTGAAGCAGGCATGGCTATATTCTGACCTAGGCTTTAAATGGACAGCTTTCGCCAGGTCTGGATTCCCCGTCCCTAATTAAGCGTACAGTTTCTGTAGACGTAAAGCACTGTGAAGGAAGCTCTGGATTCTCTGCGGAGAGGACCTAACGTCTGCGTTCCCGGTATCCCAGTACCTGCAGGATCACCAAACTAATTAATTTTCCGCAACGAAGTTACAAAACTATAGGAAGCAGACACACCATTTTCGCAAAATGCTCTGGGTGTAAGGGTGGACTTCCCGCGACCGTACAGTGGACAAAAGTCCATTGTGGGTGATTTGATTCGTCGTTGGGTCTGTCGTGGTGTCACTACTGTGGAAGCACGCGTCCCTACGGCCAGTAAGTTCTTGGATTTTAACGTCCCGTCAGCCGCACAGGGTCACCTGAGGACAAACCACACGTTCAAAGTTCTTATACACCAGTTCAAAACACAAATCACTAAAGCACAAGTTTGTCTTATTCACTGTTACAACGTCAAAATCCAACGCAGCTATCTATGTATCGATGCACAATAACACATGTTTTGGTACGTATTTATATTGCGTAGGCACTCACAACGGGAACCTGCTTAAATCGTTTGTGACAATGATTAGGGTGGTCTGTTTTGTTCCGCGGGCTCACACGGCCAAAACTAATTCAGTTAAAAATTAAAAAAACGGATTTCGAAGTCGTGAAGGTGAATTGGTCGGGAGAGTAGAAATTAGGACAAGGAAGAAAACCGTGGCAGTTAGCGAAGCAAGCGTGTCTGTATTCTGCCCAGTTCCAGGCTTTAAATGGGACAACATTTGTAAGCTCTGGGTTCTCAACAGAGGGGACCTAAATTTCTGCGTCCGCCGTACCCCACTGCTGGTTCGTCCCTACGGACTGTGGACACGCGTGACTGTGTGATGAACAGGCGGACGTTGTCCATTAGCACTTTCTCCTAACGTCTTTCAAACACACTATGGGGGTTCCTCCATCTCCACTCTCTCTTCACAAAGAGGAATTAGCGCTGACGATTTCTTCCTTGAAAGGACAAGAAAGGGCCATTGTCATGCGATCAGACCAACATTGGAACAGTTCAAAAGGAAGGTTGGGGAAAGGTCTGAGAAACGAGGGGTGGGGTGATGGGGGGGAGTATGATTTTATGCTCTCTCTCTCTCTCTCTCTCTCTCTCTCTCTCTCTCTCTCTCTCTCTCTCTCTCTCTCTCTCTCTCTCTCTCTCTCTCTCTCTCTCTCTCTCTCTCTCCTTTTCTTTTTCTAAGAGCACGTAGATACTATCTTGAACTGAAGTGAATTTGATCTACTCTTTAGCGGAAGGTTTTGTTTGTTTGCTGTGTTGTGCGTGTGTGTGTGTGTGTGTGTGTGTGTGTGTGTGTGTGTGTGTGTGTGTGTGTGTGTTTGTGTGTTTGTGTGTGTGTGTGTGTGTGTAGTTTTGTTTGGTTGTGCTGATGAAGGTATTTACCTTGTACCGAGGTGACACTGCCCGAGATGTATCTGTCCTGGCTTCTTGTGGGGGAGAGGGGTGGGAGAGGGGGGAATTCACTGATGAGTCAGTCCCCTTCATCGCCACCTTTTCAGATAAATCAGGCAGTCACGCTTTTCGCTTTCGCTTTTGTCATATTAAATTATAGTGCTGTTTCGTTTGTAGTCTCGTGACTAAGTGGCCTTGTTGAGCAGTGAGCTGCCCCGCCGACTCCGGCATCACGCCACCGTGCACCTCATTGTCGCCACCGTTTGGCCAAGAGCAGTGGTTGTTTGGCCAAGAGCTGTGGTCGTTTCGCCAAGAGCAGTGGTCGTTTGGCCAAGAGCTGTGGTCGTTTCGCCAAGAGCAGTGGTCGTTTGGCCAAGAGCAGTGGTCGTATAGCTAAGAGCTGGTGTCGTTTAGCTAAGAGCTGTGGTCGTTTCGCCAAGAGCAGTGGTCGTTTGGCCAAGAACAGTGGTCGTTTCGCCAAGAACAGTGGTCGTTTTGCCACGAACAGTGGTCGTTTGGCCAAGAGCAGTGGCCGTTTGGCTAAGAGCTGTGGTCGTTTGGCCAAGAGCAGTGGTCGTTTTGCCACGAACAGTGGTCGTTTTGCCAAGAGCAGTGGTCGATTTGCCAAGAGCAGTGGTCGTTTTGCCGAGAACAGTGGTCGTTTTGCCAAGAGCAATGGTCGATATGCAAAGAGCAGTGGTCGTTTTGCCGAGAACAGTGGTCGTTTTGCCAAGAACGGTGGTAGTTTTGCCAAGAGAAGTGGTCGTTTTGCTTGAACTGTGGTCGTTTTCCTTAAAGTAGTGATCGATTTGCTTGGCTCCTGTGATCATTAATTGTCGAGAATCGGGTGCTTCATAGGTTTATGTAGACTAGACGTGTTTTGGATTTGTTAGTTTGTTTGTGTTTACAAATTTGTTAAACACAGAAACCGAGCCGAGCCGGAGACAAGGGAATGACTTTGCACACATGAGCTGAATCTCCACATACGTCAGCTAGTGTGTAAACTTCACAATTTGCACAGAAACGCATTGGCCTTGACACTGAATGAAAGTCGGTTGACCGTCGCGTGATCTCCTACAGGCTTCAGAACGTCCAGATAGTTTGGTATTACTATAGCAACACTCGCAGAAACCACCTCTGATGGCGTCCGCAGAATGGCCGGAAATGGATCAGGAACTTTCGGTACTAATGCACGCTGGGTTGGCCCCCGCGGTCTTCGCGTATGCCTGACATGTCGGACTGTGGCCGGCATGTGGAGAAAATATGACTGTCGCTGATAAGTCTTCTGCCATTAGCAAGAGACTTAAAGTCGCCATCGGCCCATTAGGTTAGGTTCTGCTTGTACATCGATTGTCAGGCTGGATATGGTCTTGCTAAACACTGCTAAATAAAATGAAATAAAGTGTGTGTGTGTGTGTGTGTGTGTGTGTGTGTGTGTGTGTGTGTGTGTGTGTGTGTGTGTGTGTGTGTGTGTTCTAATGGATGAGTGATTATGTTCACTCGTTCACACTCACATCCATTCCATACTGACCCATGCCTCTTCACGTCTTATTGCCCATTCCTCATCGCGCTTTTTTCTTGTCCACCAGTTCCCCGTCATGCCCCATTTGCCCATTCTCATAACACCAATTTCCTGTCCACCAACTGCCATTCTTCGCCATACCCATTTCCTGTCCACCAGTTCCCCGTCGTTCCCCATTTGCCCATTCTAATAACACCCATTTCCTGTCCACCAACTGCCACTCCTCGCCATACCCATTTCCTGATTAACCATCCCACGCCATATTCATTTGCCATTCGCCTATTTTTCATCACGGCCGGTGCTACGAGCACAGAGAGAGGTCTAGCTGGCTATTTCTGTGGCCACATCCGCAGTTCTGTGGTCACTGAGGGAGACCAGGACACGCCTACACTGGTGGCTACAGCTGTGCACTAACTGACGCGGCGTGTAATGGTCCCCAGCAGCCAAGCCTCTCCTGCTGTTAGGGCGGCATAAAGATCCTTGGCAAACAGCTTCCTTCTGCTAAGAGGACACAGTGTAATGTCTCAGTGCGACTGGGAATTATCATGCAATTAATTCTTATGCGGAACAAGGGTCTCACAACGAACGTGTCTGCATAATAGTCTTATACTCCGTTCGGGACTGTTTTTGATAGACAGTTGCGTCAGCAGTGCAAATTCCTCGGCTGGGATATTTAAAGACGGTACCCATTAAGGCTGACAGCCCAAGAGAGAGAGAGAGAGAGAGAGAGAGAGAGAGAGAGAGAGAGAGAGAGAGAGAGAGAGAGAGAGAGAGAGCAGTAAAAAGACGGCTCCATCAAGGCCAGCGTTTCCAGACGTCCCTTCTGGGAGTCATCCGTGAGGCTGATCCATCCCTTGGCACACCGTTCTCTCGACTCGCTGTTTCTAGGTGTAACTCGGCCCATCTCTCACCAGATGTCTCACCGTGTTGCTGATGTTGTTTTCGTTGTTGATCGCTTTTGTATAGCGCACGATGAGACTCACTGCACTCTTGTCGCATGTGAGTCTAGATGAGTGACCGTAGATTGTCACAGCGCGTTTTGAGTATCCACCCAAGTGGTGTACTTACAGCGCTGTTTGGTTGCTGCATGGCAGCTGCCACGTGAAACGGCTGCCGTCTCGGTGCATTCAGTGTACACCATACAACCATGCACCATGTCACGGCACTTCATGCAGAGCCGCATGTATATGTAGGGTGCATGTGTGTTTAGCTGTAACCTGCCACCTGCACTTTTGGCAGAATGACCGGGATGTTTTACGTGCTGCTGCGGTAACACGGGGGTGGAACAGATACCGAAATCCATCCCCTGTGACCGTTCTCTCGTCCTGCTGTTTGTAGACCTAACTCGGCTGATAGCTCACCTCTTGTCTCACCGTCAGCATAGCTCACCTCTTGACTCACCGTCAGCATAGCTCACCTCTTGACTCACCGTCAGCATAGCTCACCTCTTGACTCACCGTCAGCATAGCTCACCTCTTGTGTCACCGTCAGCATGGCTCACCTCTTAACTCACCGTCAGCATGCTGCTCACCTCTTGACTCACCGTCAGCATAGCTCACCTCTTAACTCACCGTCAGCATGCTGCTCACCTCTTGACTCACCGTCAGCATGCTGCTCACCTCTTGACTCACCGTCAACATGCTGCTCACCTCTTGACTCACCGTCAACATGACATGCTGCTCAGCTCTTCACTCACCGTCAGCATGCTGCTCACGTGAGACGTCTGTCGGTCTCGCCGTTTGTCCCGCCTCCCGTGCATCGCTACTGCTGCTGCTGCTGCTGCTGCTGCTGCTGCTGCTGCTGCTGATGATGATGATGATGATGATGATGATGATGATGATGACTGTTAATGTTATTATTGTTGTTGTAGCTTCTTCTTCTTCTTCTTCTTCTTCTTCTTCTTCTTCTTCTCCTTCTTAATAATAATAATAATGGAAATTTGTAAAGCGCCTACCCTGCGGTTCAAAGCGCTGAATAGGCATAGTATAACAACATAATGTAGATCTAGGTGAAAAATGATGTCCAAAATAATACAAATAAATAATGCAGACATCAACAAGGGTTCAAGCATAACTATGCAAAATATGCGCGCGCACGCACACACATACACACACATCCGCGCGCGCGCCCACACACACACACACACACACACACACACACACACACACACACACACACACACACACACACACACACACACACACACACACACACACACACACACACTGTACAGACTGATAGGGGTGAAGGACAATGGTGCTTAACTGAAATATTCTGAGAAGAGAAATGCCTTTAGTCTTAATGCCTTTAGTCTTCTTCTTCTTCTTCTGCTTCTTCATTATCATTATCAGTAGTAGTAGTAGTAGTAATAGTAGTAGTAGTAGTAGTAGTAGTAGTAGTAGTAGTAGTAGTAGTAGTAGTGATCGCTTTTATATAGCGCCATTTTCGTTCTCAAACAGACTAATTGCGCTTCACGTATTCTTAGTGCAGGCTGGGTTATTTCAGTCTTTCCATAATCCACTGAATTCTGACATGGACTACAAGATCTTTAACGTGCGTACGTCATCGTTTTGCCTGTGTATACACTTGGGGGACCTCGGTATGAGTCTCATCCCAAGGACTTTTGTAGAGGCGACACAAAGTTTGGGTCTATGTGGCTGGTGACCAGCCTCGATCGTGCTTGACTTGGCTTTCAACAGCCAATGGTCTCACTCCTCGCCACCGTCTCTGCTTATAAATCTGGGTCAGCAGCCTCTTGTTCCCTTCCCTTAGCTTGATGTTCCCTCAGCCCTGTGTTCCCTTAGCTTGATGTTCCCTCAGCCCTGTGTTCCCTTAGCTTGATGTTCCCTCAGCCCTGTGTTCCCTTAGCTTGATGTTCCCTCAGCCCTGTGTTCCCTTAGCTTGATGTTCCCTCAGCCCTGTGTTCCCTTAGCTTGATGTTCCCTCAGCCCTGTGTTCCCTTAGCTTCATGTTCCCTCAGCCCTATGTTTCCTTCTCTTATCTTGATGTTCCCTCAGCCCTATGTTCCCTTCCCTTATCTTGATGTTCCCTCTGTCTATGTTCCCTTATCTTGATGTTCCCTCAGCCCTATGTTCCCTTCCCTTATCTTGTTCCCTCAGCCCTATGTTCCCTTCGCAAGGCTATATTCTGTCCTACTCCATATTTTGTATTTGTGGACGGATCGCTTTTGTAGATTTGACTTCAGAAAGAGTTTACCTATATATCATGAAAAGGGGTTGGAAATGTGCATTTTATGACAGAGTTTTCTCGTCCTGGGGTTACCCTTTGCGGTTGACAGGACGTTAAAATCCAGTTACTAGCAAACTAACATAATGTTGGGAACCTTCAAAAATTGTGGATTCTCAGCAGAGGGGGCGGTAGTTTCTGTGTCCACGATACCCCACCTTGGGCTCTCTTTAGGAATTCTACAGAGACGCGTTAGAGTATTCGTCCGGCCATCATAGAGACCGAGACTGGTCGAGTTTCGTGACGGTGAGTATATACAGTTTCACGCGAGAAACGCATCTGTTCAGTATCTCTGCGCTTGTTTCGCTGCGTGGCTTGAACAGGTGTTGCTTTGATCCAAACACATAAAAGGTTCAAAAGAGCACTTTATTATGACACAATCACACAGTCTGCAAATTTTCGGGGTAATCCCCTTTGTCAAGCTACAAAACGACACTTAAACAACAGTTAAACGTTTAAAAACGATGAAAAATGAGGTAAGAAGCGAAATAACTTATCCTTTTTGGTTGAGCTTTTGTTTTACTGTCCAGTGCTTGAAATAACTTTGTTTTCTTTCTTTTTTGTTCTGTTTTCTTTTCATGTCTTGCTTTTCTGACCAGCACGTTTCTCGAACTTCTGGCAGAGTAATTTGGCGGTTTTATTCTGAAAGAGCTTCGCCGTCAGGATTGCAGCCTGTGGGAAAGAAATAACTGTGCTGTTTGGATGCGCTTATCGTGCCCGTCTAACGATCGTTTTCAACAACCTGCTTTGT
>OY757548.1:3167849-3170145 GCA_963584105.1 Alviniconcha strummeri
CATACACCATAAATATCAGTAACGATCAGAGATTGATCCTGGATATTACTGGAGTAAGTAACTTGGTGTTTTACGCCCAGTCAACCATTGCGGTTATATCAGGTCGAGGAGATTATTGGAAGAAGAAATAGAAGAAGCAGAAGAAGAAGATATCACCTTCCCGACAATATTTTCATCGTTCATGACAATTTCCACCCAGTGGTCATTCTCGTAAACCATGGCCATTTTACCCTCCCACTGGATGACGTCATTCTCATTGAACGCCCTTGGTGACGTGTGTTGCAGGCGTTCGACAGCGTGACGATTCTGTTCAGTGACGTGGTGGGGTTCACTACCATTTGCAGTCGAATCACGCCCATGGAGGTGGTGTCCATGCTCAATGCCATGTACACCGAGTTTGACCAGCTCAGCGAAACGCACGACGTTTACAAGGTAATAATAATAATAATAAATATATAGCTTTTATATAGTGCTATTCTCTGGTGTACACAAACTCACTGCGCTTTACAACATTCTCCAACATTTTCTAGGTAGGCTGTTCGCAATATTCCTAGCCGCTGCTCCCAGATTGCCATAACTTTGACTAAAATTAGAAACTATACACGTGATCTGCGGTTTGAAAAAAAAGAAGAAAAAAAGGCAAAAGGTATGCAGAATAGATCTAGATGTACCAGGTGTAGTGCGGTAAGCCATGCTGTCCACGGCTGTAGTTACAATCACTGAACTTCTCTTTCGTGTATCCGACGTCTTGCACGTGATTCCATCGCAAACTATGTCTAAAATGCCAAACAGCAACGACAGATTTAACACATAAGATAGGTGCAGTGGCAGCAAAACCGGATGTCAAACACATATAGTGGTATAATAATCTGTAAACTGTTTCGGCACCAGGCCGTTCGAGGATAAACGCTTTGCAGGATGAAAGTTGTGAACAGATGGAGTTTGGTAGGGCTAGGGAGGTTGAGATACATTGACATTTTTCAAGGGAACAGGAAAGGTGTTTGTAAGCTTTGGTATCTTTCTTAATTCAATTTATATGCAGAAAACATCAGCATCCATTCACATAATCACATTATACATTTCACTAATAAGAGCGGAGAAGGTATTCACCCTTAGCAGTTGTGAAAGAAATAATATGGAGGGGGGACAGACAGACAGACAGAGAGAAAGAGAGAGGGGGGGAGCTCATACACATACTGGCGTGCACACACACGCGCGCGCGCACACACTCACACACACGTACATACACGCACGCGCGTGCACACACACACACACACACACACACGCACGCACGCACGCACGCACGCACGCACGACGCACGCACGCACGCAGGCACGCACGCACGCACGCACCCACGCACGCACACACACACACACACACACACACACACACACACACACACACACACACACACACACACACACACACACCACACACACACACCACAATCACAACACACACTGGAGCGGAAAGAACAGTGGCGTTAATGCTGGGTTAGGCGCCTGAATCATTGTTATCATCGTTGTTGTTAATGTTAGCAGTAGTAGCAGAAGTATTACCGCTGTTGTGTGCAAGGTGGAGACGATTGGCGATGCCTACATGGCCGTGGCGGGCGCGCCAACACCGAGCGAGTACCACGCCCTGAACATGTGCAACATGGCTCTGGACATGTTGCTGGCTATGTCCAACCTCAAGGGACCCGTCCTCACAGGACAGCATGCGATACGTGTCGGTAAGAGTGCGCGCTGACAAACACACTGATAACGATGTGTAAACCGGTACTGGGACGGCTTGGTCGCGATGCCTACAGCTGGGGTGGGTGGGTGGGTATATATATATATTCCAGTGTGGGCGGTCAAGATGTGTAAGACAGTCGGTGTGGGTGGGTGATATATATATGCCAGTGTGTGTGTGTGTGTGTGTGTGTGTGCGTGCGTGCGTGCGTGCGTGCGTGCGTGCGTGCTGTGCGTGCGTGCGTGCGTGCGTGCGTGCGTGTGTGTGTGTGTGTGTGTGTGTGTGTGTGTGTGTGTGTGTGTGTGTGTGTGTGTGTGTGTGTGTGTGTGTGTGAAGATGTGTATGACAGTGGGTGTGGGTGGGTGAATATATATGTATGCCAGTGTGTGTGTGCAAGCCACATCTGTGTGTGTGTGTGTGTGTGTGTGTGTGTGTGTGTGTGTGTGTGTGGTGTGTGTGTGTGTGTGTGTGTGTATGTGTGTGTGTGTGTGTGTGTGTGTGTTGGGGGGGGGGGGGGGGATCTATGACTGTACCGGTGTAATTTACACTGCATGGTGCCAAC
>OY757548.1:3170345-3226759 GCA_963584105.1 Alviniconcha strummeri
TCACTCACACACACACACACACACACACACACACACACACACACGCACACACACACACACACACACACACACACACACACACACACACACACACACACACACACACACACACACACACACACACACAGCGATAGACTAACAATGAGAGACTTTGCTACCATAAGCATTGTGTTACCAAAATAAGCCCAGTGCCGCTTTCCTGGTGTAGAGATCATTTGCGGCTGACTCGAGCTTTGTGTGTGTGTGTGTGTGTGTGTGTGTGTGTGTGTGTGTGTGTGTGTGTGTGTGTGTGTGTGTGTGTGTGTGTATTCCCTGTGCCAAGAAGTAAGTAATTGGTAGCTAAGTAGCCCATTCATTATCAGCTTGGGTCACGGGACCTTCAAACATGATATGGCTGTTTACGGAAACGATCATTGCCTTTCCGCGATAGCTGAGTGGATATCTACCTATCTCTCTAGTATTGGTGAAAGTGACGATGATTCGACCCGACAAGTCATCGGTGAATGAGCTTCTCTGTCTCTGTAGTTTAGCTGACTTGTGATATGACCGTAAGTATCTTGCTATTTCGGGCTACTTTAAAGAAGCTAGCAGGTCTCAGAACGCTATGTGTCCAAGAAGGATGTCGCTTTTCCAACGGGTAGAAGAGTTCAAAATAAAGTGTTCAGTTTAGAGTCCGACTTTCGTCATTACCAATTACCGACATTGCAAAACACTGTCTGGTGTCACAGCTGGCTAAATATCTACCTAGCTTGTTTGATCAGGTTCCTACGGCAACGTGAGCACGCTATGTACTTGTCCGAAGTCAAAGAAGCGGCACGTACAACACACGGGCGAGCTAGGGCACGTGTTGTTGTCGAGTGCAGCCACTCCCTTTAACCATGACAAACGACACTGGGTTTAGAAACTGACTGTAAAACCGAGGGAGCATTTAAGTCAAAATAAGATCTGTGACTTTAAATTTTATTTCGATCTCTTCTATCTGCTAAGTGAAACTTGTTTTGAGATAGCTAGTTCTTTTAAAATGTGTGGGTCAGCTCTGGAAAACAAGTTTTGTGTGTTCCCGTCCCCGCTTCTCTCTCTCTCTCTCTCTCTCTCTCTCTCTCTCTCTCTCTCTCTCTCTCTCTCTCTCTCTCTCTCTCTCTCTCTCTCTCTCTCTCTCTCTCTCTCCCTCCCAACCCCCACCCCACCCCGCTGACAGTGAACTACGAATGGATGGTGGTAAGGCCCCTCACTCAACCTCCGAATCAATCAACAGCAGAGCACACATATCGGAAATGAGCCAGGGGGCAATGATTGAAGCGACTGCGGAGGAGAGTTAAGCTTCCCCATCGTGATTGGAGATGTGAGAGGATCAGATAGGGTATCGCTGGCGCTGTCATCCGCTGCAATCTCCGACACTGAGCTGATACAGCCACGAGACCATCTGGTCAGCTGGGCTCTGAGCCAAAGGTGGGTGTTGGCGAAAGGGTGTGTGTCGTCAGCGGACGCGATGAACCAGGGCATGGAGGTCGGGGTGTTGTCCCCGGTGCTGAAACAAAAAGCCTGTGCCTCTCCCACCTGCCAGTCGACCTGTATCGAAGAGCCAATCAAATCGCGTCGATTGCAGACAGTGGCGCATGCGCGCACACGTACGCGCGCACGAGCGAGCACACACAGACACACACATTTATACATATTTGTATATATGTATCGGTATCCTACGCATACACTGTCCGCACATCTCCACGTGCATCCATCTCAAGACCTCCAAGGGCATACATCTCAAGACACCCAAGGGCATACATCTCAAGACACCCAAGGGCATACATCTCAAGACACTTAAGAACAGCCATCTCAAGACCTCCAAGGGCATACATCTCAAGACCTCCAAGGGCATACATTTCAAGACACCCAAGTGCATACATCTCCAAACGCATCCGTCTCAAGATCTCGAAGAGCACCCAAGACTCTCAAGAGCATCCACCTCGGTACATCCATCTCAAGACATCCAAGAGCATCCATCTCACGATCACCAAGAACATCCATCTGAGACATCCAAGAGCATTCATCTCACGATCCCCAAGAGCATCCATCTCAAGACATCCAACAACTGTCCCATGTTCCTCTTATCTAACGACAAAGTGATCGGTCAGTTTGTCGATCAGTTCTAAAACACGTGGTGTGTGTGTGTGTGTGTGTGTGTGTGTGTGTGTGTGTGTGTGTGTGTGTGTGTGTGTGTGTGTGTGTGTGTGTGTGTGTTGTTGTTGTTGTGTTTGTTTGCTTGCTTGCTTGTTGTTTTTTGGTTCGTTAGTTGTTGTTTTTAATAGTTTTTGTTTTGGGAGGGGAGCGGGGGGTTGTTCGGTGGTGGTGGGTTTTTTGTTTGCTTTTGTTGTTGTTGTTGTTGTTGTTATTGCTGGGGTGGGGGGGGGGGGGGGGGGGTAGGCTACCGAAAACAAAAATACACAAATTTTAAAAGAGGAGATCAGCAAAAAGACCAAAAAACAAAAGCCGCACGTTTCGACTTCCTACTCTTCGTCTATACACCCTCCGTGCTGTTGCTAGTTAGTATGTATAGGCCATAGCCTGCAGTGGGACTGACGTTAGCTAGTTAGTATGTATAACTAGCTAACTAGACGTTAGCTAGTTAGTATGGATAGGCCATAGCCTGCAGTGGACTGACATTAGCTAGTTAGTATGTATAACTAACTAACTAGACGTTAGCTAGTTAGTATGTATAGGCCATAGCCTGCAGTGGGACTGACGTTAGCTAGTTAGTATGTATAACTAACTAACTAACTAGACGTTAGCTAGTTAGTATGTATAGACCATAGCCTGCAGTGGGACTGACGTTAGCTAGTTAGTATGTATAACTAGCTAACTAGACGTTAGCTAGTTAGTATGTATAGGCCATAGCCTGCAGTGGGACAGACGTTAGCTAGTTAGTATGTATCGGCCATAGCCTGCAGTGGGACAGACGTTAGCTGGTTAATATGTATCGGCCATAGCCTGCAGTGGGACAGACGTTAGCTGGTTAGTATGTATCGGCCATAGCCTGCAGTGGGACAGACGTTAGCTGGTTAGTATGTATCGGCCATAGTCTGCAGTGGGGGACAGACGTTAGCTGGTTAGTATGTATAGGCCATAACCTGCAGTGGGACAGACGTTAGCTGGTTAGTATGTATTGGCCATAACCTGCAGTGGGACAGACGTTAGCTGGTTAGTATGTATCGGCCATAGTCTGCAGTGGGACAGACGGTGCACGATAGGACAAGGAGCTGGGGCTGGTTGGGCTGTAACTGACTGGAACAATGACGGGAGGAGACCAGGCCAGCAGTTACTAACAATGGGGCGTGCAACTCAACAGAGGCCAGCAGTTACACACTCCGAGCATCGCTTTCCGGCACCTTCCTCCAAACTCTGCCAGATTTAGTTACGCATTTAAAGGGGCACTCTTTATCTCCGCGCAGCTGTCTAGCGACGCGGTCAGCGCCCTCCGAAAAGTCTGGGTACTAATATGACTGCAGAAGCAACCTAGTGCCAAAGCACGCACGTAAACATGAGACGCATCCACCCCGGGTAAAAAAAGAGAGTTCCTTCTCGATTCAAACGATCGTGGAATTATTTGTGCTGGCGTAAACTTTGTTTGCGGCTATAAATGACACGCCTTGTTTTATTTGAATTATTTGTAACAAACTTACTACTGTTCGAGCACCAACAAAAAACTGCTCGTTAGCTGACAGTTTTCTGGACCCTATGGCGTAACTAAATACGGCAGTGGTTGAAGGAAGGATGTCGTAAACCTGTGCTTGGTGTTTGCAGCAGTTACTAACAATGGGGCGTGCAACTCAACAGAGGCCAGAAGTTACTAACAAAGGGCGCGTGCAACTCAACAGAGGCCAGCAGCCCGCTGGAGTGGAGGACTAGCGTCCCAGCGGACCAATTGATGCTGCTTGGAGTGTTGTTGCGGTTGTTGTTGTTGTTGTTGTAGCAGCGTTCCTTAGCTGAATTCTGTGAGTGCCTTTTCGGACGGTCTACAAAATCGTCCGACACGGACGCTTTCAGCGATGAGGGGCTAGGGGTCAGTGATAATGGGTTACGGCCATTAATGGAAAACCAGTGTCCAGAACCCGGCGGTCTAAGTGCTGAGGCCTCAGACTCTTCGTGTTGCACGTGCAAGTGTATTGACGTCTTCTTCTTTCTGCCACCAGCTTTGACATTATTCATTGAACTCATACCATGGTGTTGACTGCCCGCCTGCTGCTGCTGCTGCAGTAGACTACTGTGGCCATCTCCCTCTGCGGCAGTAGACTACTGTGGCCATCTCCCTCTGCGGCAGTAGACTACTGTGGCCATCTCCCTCTGCGGCAGTAGACTGCTGTGGCCATCTCCCTCTGCGGCAGTAGACTACTGTGGCCATCTCCCTCTGCGGCAGTAGACTACTGTGGCCATCTCCCTCTGCGGCAGTAGACTACTGTGGCCATCTCCCTCTGCGGCAGTAGACTGCTGTGGCCATCTCCCTCTGCGGCAGTAGACTACTGTGGCCATCTCCCTCTGCGGCAGTAGACTACTGTGGCCATTTCCTTCTGAGGCAGTAGACTACTGTGGCCATCTCCCTCTGCGGCAGTAGACTACTGTGGCCATTTCCTTCTGAGGCAGTAGACTACTGCGGCCATTTCCTTCTGAGGCAGTAGACTACTGTGGCCATTTCCCTCAGTGTTAGTATTTATACCTGCACACAGACCTTTATATCTTTTTCACGAGGCAGTCAGGCCTGGTCAAAAATCAAACACAACGACAAACGCACGTAATTAATTTCACGCTTGGTTTACACACAGTTTATTCAAGCTGATGTAGGTGTGGACAAGCATAATCGGCGCTTGAGCATTAAACAAGTAGCTTAAACCAGTGTGTGTGTGTGTGTGTGTGTGTGTGTGTGTGTGTGTGTGTGTGTGTGTGTGTGAGAGAGAGAGTACGTGTGTGTGTGTGTGTGTGTGTGTGTGTGTGCGTGCGCGCGCGTGCGTGCGTGTGTGTGTATGTGTGTATTTGTGTGTGTGTCTGCGTGGAGGGGGCGGGTGTGTATGTGTGTGTGTGTGTGTGTGTGTGTGTGTGTGTGTGTGTGTGTGTGTGTGTGTGTGAGAGAGAGAGAGTACGTGTGTGTGTGTGTGTGTGTGTGTGTGTGTGTGCGTGCGCGCGCGTGCGTGCGTGTGTGTGTATGTGTGTATTTGTGTGTGTGTCTGCGTGGAGGGGGCGGGTGTGTATGTGTGTGTGTGTGTGTGTGTGTGTGTGTGTGTGTGTGTGTGTGTGTGTGTGTGTGTGTGTGAGAGAGAGAGAGAGTACGTGTGTGTCTGTGTGTGTGTGTGTGTGTGTGTGTGTGTGTGTGTGTGTGTGTGTGTGTGTGTGTGTGTGTGTTACTGTTAAGCGCCCCGCGCTCCGACCTTGTGTGGTAGATGGGCGCTATAGAAATCCCCTTTATTATGATCATTTGCCCCGATTCCTGACGGATTCAGCGGTTTCTAGTGTCCTGGCTACGACACTGCGCATTAGAAATATCGGTCCATCAGCCTCTGGGAATGAGGCGGGCTTTTGCTGTTGTTCTTCCCAGCGCGCAATAACTTGCGAGGTTGTCTTTTCCTGACGGTGAATACTGTAACCCGGCAATTTGTAGGCGGAAAAGTACGGTAATCGACTTGTTGCTAGCGGACTGAATATGATTACATGTAACACGGTACCTTCTCCTCACTCATTCCAACGCCCAGCCAGTTCAGTCAAAACTGTGTTAAGAGGGTGTCGGTCGCGCTGTGTGTGTGTGTGTGTGTGTGTGTGTGTGTGTGTGTGTGTGTGTGTGTGTGTGTGTGTGTGTGTGTGAGTGTGTGTGTGTGTGCCTGTGCCTATGTGTCTCTGTGTGTGTTTGTATGTCTGTCTGTCTGTCTGTCCGTATGTCTGTGTGTGTGTGTGTGTGTGTGTGTGTGTGTGTGTGTGTGTGTGTGTGTGTGTGTGTGTGTGTGTGTGTGTATGCAGGGCAAAGGCAACATGAAGACCTACTGGCTGCTGGGACGGGAGAACGACCCTGACCGGCTGCCCCGCTGCCCCTTCGCCCAGATGATGGAGCAGGAGAAGCAGCTGCACGCCCAAAGAACCCGTTCGCAATCCGCCGACCTCTCGCACCGCTCCATCTACTCGCCCGTCTCCTTCGACGACCTCAACGTCGACAGCACCCGGAAAGCCACCCCGAAGTCCACGCCGCAGCAATCCCCGGCGCACGGCCCCGCGGGCGGCGCTCCCGACTCCCGCGTAGAGAGCGGAGGTTTGAACCACGTGCAAGGCAAGGAGGGCCCGGGCGCCACTCCCCCCGCTCTCGGGCGAGCGTCCTCTGTGACGTCGCAGGTCGGCGTGGGGACGAAACCGACGCAGGCTGTGCCGCCTACCCGCTCCGGCTCCTGCTCCCCGACTCCCCCTGTGGTCCTTCCGCCGGAAGTGACGATCGTGTCGACGTCAGTTCCGGATCACACGCGACAGCTCGACCCAAAGGAGAACCACCACCCTGGCAACGGGATGCAGCCGCAGCAGCAGCAACAGCAACAACAGTTTCATTCCAGCAGCAACACGAACCAGCAGAACAACAGCAGAAGGGTGAACAACAACGACAAGGCTCGCCACGTGTACCCCGTACCCACGTCAGACGTGCAAGAACCTTGCTCACCCGTCAAACACCTGGGCAGCGGCCGGAACTCCCGGACCGGAAGCGGAAGTAATGTGAGCTCCGCCAGGAAGAACAGCGCCGTCAGTAAGCCCCAAGGTCAAGGTCGTAACATCTCGGGCGTTGGTAGGAAAGATTCCCGACCAGAAAAATCCAAAAGTAAAACTTGTAGTTTGCTTTGAATTTTATTGTTGTAGGCGTTTTCATGTGTGACTGCGGGATCTGATCATTTTTCACTAAAGTGCTCGTTTTTACAATTTGCCCGTCAACGAGAAAGCGACGAGAACTGTTTTGTGGGTCGATTTTGTTACTCAGCGCTTTGCTTCCAAGAGAATAACTGAACTCAAACGCTTTCCCAAGCGGCTGGTATTTATTACAGTTGTTAACTGATTCTGTTGCTCCAGGATCCGGCTCTGAAGAGATCGATAGACGTGTAGTGTTCAAGACTGGGCTCTGACATAAAGAAAGCGAGTAAATTTGAGGCGTCTTGCTTCTGAAGGGTGGATGCATTCAGATAGGCTGTTGTCGTGCAGTGTTATCCCGTCCTGACGGAGACACGCCGGTCGTTAACGCTCCCCAAACGCTCCGACAGGAGGGCTTTCCAAGTGAGGATTGTTTTCGTGTCATCTAGAGTCTATTATCCTAGACTGAATTCTTGAAGGCAGATAACTCTGTGTGGACAAGTTGAACGATGCTGTCCCATGGCTTGAGTACGCTTCTTTGGCATGGGCAGGGGCCCGGATATGTGAGGAGATCCGACTCAGGGCCCGGGTATGTAAAGAGATCCGACTGAGGGCTGGGTATGTGAGCAGATCCGACTCAGGGCCCGGGTATGTGAAGAGATCCGACTCAGGGGCCTGGACATGTAAAGAGATCCACTCAGGGCGTGGGTATGTGATGAGATCCGAGTCAGGGCCCGGATATGTGAAGAGATCCGACTCAGGGGCCTGGATATGTAAAGAGATCCGACTCAGGGTCTGGGTATGTGATGAGATCCGACTCAGGGCCCGGGTATGTGAAGAGATCCGACTCAGGGCCCGGGTATGTGAAGAGATCCGACTCAGGGCCCGGGTATGTGAGCAGATCCGACTCAGGGCCAGGGTATATGAGGAGATCCGACTCAGGCCCGGGTATGTGAGAAGATCCGACTGACTCGCACGGAAAAGCAGCAACATAAAAGTTGTACAGGTTTGACTGTGCATGGCATGGCAATTGCACAGGTTGCAGTTTCGCTGACCCCGAGTAAACATCGTAGAGATTCCCGCAGAGGGCGCCACAGGGTTTGGTCTGAAGCTGACGAGCTTTGATCAGAGTGGATTTCCTTGTTCACAACCGCAGAAGCCTCTGACTGTGGAATCGGGTCGGAATGTGTGGCTGTTATATTCGACTCCACAGTTTTGTACTCGTTTTTATTCGCCGGCAGTTAGTGTGCAAGCGTATGCTTTAATACTTAGATTTTTGGCTTTCCGAAATGTTATTTCTTGTGCGTTCATGACTTGTTTTAATGATACACACCGACAGTCAGACAACTGGGGCCCAGAAAGTGTTAGCAAAAGACAATTGTAATCATGTGCAGTTGCTATCGACACAGTAAGACTTTTAGGGACGGGACTGATCAATCCTGTGCAATTGCAATGTTCCGGTAAAAACGTAGCCAGTGATGAAGAGACACGAGGCTGATTGCTCGTAACCACACAATGGATGCTCTGTAGCCAGTGATGAAGAGACACGAGACTGATTGCACGTAACCACACAATGGATGCTCTGTAGTTACCTGGTAGTTGCAGCCAAGGGACGGCATCGGGCTTTGGGGCGGCATCATGCAACATTACGCCTATTAATTTATGTTCTTTGTCAATTTATTTGCATGTTGAAACCTTGGTTGCTGTGTAAATTGTTTCGATGTAGCGAGACCATTGTAGCTGCAAGAGAAATAATCGAATCATGCGTGCATTTGACATTCTGAGAGTTCAGTCCCCTGAACTCTGGGGGAAAATCTGTCCAATCTCTGGAGAGCTTGCGGGTTTCATTATTGTTGTGTTGTCTTGTGGCGGTGCTTTGTTTGTTTGCTCTCTCTCTCTCTCTCTCTCTCTCTCTCTCTCTCTCTCTCTCTCTCTCTCTCTCTCTCTCTCTCTCTCTCTCTCTCCGCCAATTGTGGGACATGATGAAGTTAACTTCCTGTCTACTTTCGTGTCCTATTTTCTCATTACAGCTGATGAAGAGCATGAGAATCCCCAGTAGCAGTTCGTCACTGGACTCGCTGCTGTTTGTTGACGTTCAGATTAACTTGAACGGCACCGCAAACATGTCGATTTTTGAACTTGTGATAACAACAATAAGCATAGTTTTGTGTATGCATAATATATCTGTGTTAGTGTCATTCTTTAGTTTGAAAATACGTGCATAGGCTATATCAGTTTCAGTCTATGCTTGAATTACAAAATACGTGCATATATCAGTTTGATTTTATGCTTGACTTTCAAAATACGTGCATATATCAGTTTGACTCGCTTCTTTTCTGCTCAAGCCTCACCGCCCACGCCCCCCCCACCCCCCCCGACCCCCCCTCCACCCTCCCCTCTCTCCCTTGCCCGCACTCTTTCAGCAGAATACCAGTGCGGGTGCACCTCTTTTTTTCACCACTCGGATGGTTACACTAGTACAATGAGACGCCTTTGACTTGTTCCCTCAGAGGCCACTGTCACGGATGCAATCAAATGAAAGGGACATCTCAGACATCAACGCGACAAAATGTTCAGCTGGGACATTTTCTCTTCAGAGACAGGAAAAACAGCTGGGACATTTTCTGTTCTGAAACAGGAAAAACGGCTGGGACATTTTATGTTCAGAGACAGGAAAAACAGCTGGGACATTTTAAACCGCTAACAGGTCTGGCCTTCCATCCCAAGTCTTCACGCAAACGCTGTTGCTGCAGACATTTAATTTGTTAGATTTTGTTGATGTGTGTCTTCTGCCCGATTCGGTTTAAAATGACAGCTTGCCGATAGGAGACAGAACAAGAAGTAAACGGCTGTCCAAATGTGTGTACACCGTCAGTTCTGAAAAACAACGTGACAGGTGCTACACACAGCCAATTCATGAGCACAGCAAGTGTTTGCGTGTGTATGCTTTGCTGCCAGTGGGGACTTCTAGGTGCGCAGCAGTGTATTAAACTGGAATTGCTTGGTCGCTTCATGATCTATGTTTTGGCATCATCTCATTGCCAGCTGTTGTGCGTTGTATCTCCGTGGACCATTTCCAGACATATTCATCGAGGTGAGGTAACCGAGACTGAAAGCGAGGCTTAGGAGTAGGCTACGGTCCGACGGCAATGTCCATACGCGCTCTTGACGTTAGATTCTTGCACACCCAGCCTCACTTTCAATCTCATGATTCGTGACCCAGATCATGAACCATGGCCCTTGACTCCTTGTGTTCTACGTCTACTTCAAGCAAGCCTGACAGTGTGTCATGCCTCGTGTCTGACAGTGTGTTCTGTGTCACTGAATAATGGCAGGAAGCAGCCTCGTGTTTGACAGTGTGTCGTGTGTCACTGAATGGCAGGAAGCAGCCTCGTGTCTAACAGTGTGTTCTGTGTCACTGAATAATGGCAGGAAGCAGCCTCATGTCTGACAGTGTGTCGTGTGTCGATAAATAATGACAGATGGAGTCAGCTTCCGGAAGTGACGTCACCTCCATCGCTTTCATTTTCATCTGGTCCAGATTTCCTCGATGGTCCACAGTCACATCACATTCAGTGCGATTTTCACCTCTTGTTCGCTGTGTGGAAACGACTGAATTCGCGGCCTGAGAAAACGGGTGTTTGTGCATGAACAACGCTACACTGTGGGGGAAATGTCCCCCCGGATTATTTTCCCGTGGCAGCGGGAGGCTTCTCCCCGTCTTCTGCTTTCATCTACCGTGTGGTCTTAGGCGTGTGCCTGCCTGCATCCCATTAACACTGGGATCCTGGGGTTTCCGAACCGTCCAAAAGACTAAGTGCTTAGCTTTTTAGCCTGCCTCCTGCGAGGAACGACTGAGAAAGCGGGGAAAATATCCATGTCCTAAAAGCGATCTGGACTGTACACCCCACCACCACCACCACCACCACATCCACGCACAGCAGTCTGGCGTAATGACCACTCTACTGGAACCACTTCTTTGACCGCAGTGTGGAGAGGTTGGGCACCTCGCCATGCCCTGTCAGTGCGGTGACGCTGTATCATGCAGTGTGTCGATCGCCACTAACGACAGGACGTAACCGGGTGACACTGCATCATGCAGTGTGTCGATCGCCGCTAACGACAGGACGTAACCTGGTGACGCTGTGTCATGCAGTGTGTCGAACGCCACTAACGACAGGACGTAGCCTGGTGACGCTGAATCATGCAGTGTGTCGATCGCCACTAAATACTGGCAGGACGAAGCAGTTTCCGGCAGTGACATCCCCTCCGTCGCTGTCATTTTCATCTGGTCCAGATCTCGATGGTCCACAGTCAAATCTAGAATCACGCCAGTTGGCCCAAACGCACGTTGACTCGTTCATGTCTCATATTGTTTTGGACCCTAAAATACCCTGGCGCAAAAACAAAACAGACAAAAAACACTTCTCTCCGACTTCCTGATGGGTCCCCGTGGCTAAAAATAACAAGGGAGAAGAAGAAAAGAAGAAGAAGAAACTGCAATAATTAAAATATTATACAGCGCAAAATCTTGTCCGGAGAGACTATTCTAAGCGCATACATGCACACACACAGGCACCACACACACATACACACACACACACACACACACACACACACACACACACACACACACACATCCCCCCTCCCCCCCCCCCCACACACACACATACACTCACACGAGTATAATTATTGACTGTACACAATTTACAGCCAACCCAAGCAGATAACCAACAGGGACTTGAAGCGGTGAGGACAGTAGCGAAGATGTTATTCTTTGTATTAAACAAAGCTTTTCTTTGTGTGTTAGTGCCAGCAGAATGCAAATGCTTCGCACAGCTAAATCAGACTAACAAAAACAACGCATCATAAATGTGTGAGGCGGCGGGCATCACTAGATTAACTGTTTTGAAATGAAGCCGAATGGACCAAATTTGCGCCAAAGGGGCCAAAATCACGCCAGTGAAGCTAGTGTTGAATAAGGTGAACAGATTATACCACAATGCAGGTGTCAGCTGGCCCAATATTCACACATTCCCTGCTGCTGAGACCTCGCGTAACAAACGCCTTCAGCAATGTGCTTTCTGCCAGAGTATAGCCTTGAGAACGTCTTTGAATAGCCTACTGATTCAGCGCCGCCTTTTCAGATTCAGATTCTTTATTCACCAAGTTTTACAACGATCAAAATGTTTCGAAGAGCAGTAAGTATGCAAACATAAACAAATGACAAAAGTGACAAACATCAACTAGCGTAGTTAGAGGTGTACACCCATCCGCACCAACAAAACAACACACACGGCATTCTGTGCGGCATTCCTGTGTGGAGCAAAGCTGTAAAATTCTGTGCGTGTGTCTGTGTGTGTGTCTGTGTGTGTGCGTGCGTGTGTGTGTGTGTGTGTATGTGTATGTGTGTGTGTGCGCGCCCGCGTATGTGTGTGTGTGTGTGTGTGTGTGTGTGTGTGTGAGAGAGAGAGAGAGAGAGAGAGAGAGAGAGAGAGAGAGAGAGAGAGAGAGAGAGAGAGAGAGAGAATGTGCGTGTGTGTGGCTTTGTGTAATATAGAAACTTGTCTCTCTTTTGCAATGACTATTTCTTTAGACTGCACTGTTAACAGTTGTGAAATGTTTTGTTGTACATACTGCACGCACAGTTACACACTGAAAACCGTCATACACACACACACACACACACACACACACACACACACACACACACACACACACACACACACACACACACACACACAACACACACACACACACATGAAGCAGCAGCAGCAAAGGCTTTATATTCCAGGGTCACATAACTCTCCGCGCTCATCTTCGCGTTTAGCAATGGATTACACACGGGCCAGTAGCCTTTGAGCGTGATGCGTTATTGTCAAATCGGGTATACTGATATTGCTGTTGTTTTATGTGTGGGTATTTTGTTGTTGTTGTGTTTTGTTGTGCGTGTTTTGTTTGTTGTTGTTGTTGGGGGTGGGAGTGGGGGCGGGGCTTTTGTTGGTTTTGCTTCTTCTTTTTTTCCACCGTTCGTACATAGCAGCCGAACGTTTTCTTTGCTTTAAGCAGAACGGCTCAACGGTGTACATTATAAATGCTCAATGGCCACGTTAGACGCCCTGTGTAAGAATGCTCGCTGTGGCCACTATATGATCACTCACCGCTGTCCGGTTTTTCATGACTCAGGGGGACATCTACGGTGACACGATTCCACAGGAAGCTCTGGCTGACTGTTTTTTGGTGACGTGGGTGGCACCAAAGATCAATGACGATCCAGAAATTCCTTTCCCCGATGGAAGGAATTAAGTGCCTCGTCGTCTTCATCGACGCCGTTATTGATACTGCCATTGTTCCACGTGTCTTCATCACTTACTTCCCCAGAAGGGAGGTAACGGTGGGTGGTACCAAAGATCACTGATGATCCAAAAACTCCTTTCCTCGGCAGAAGGATTTAAGTAGGTCGTTGTCGTTTGGGGGTGTCCGATGTTGCACCCTATATGGAATCTCAGGGCTGTCATGTGATCCCTTTTCCTATCTTCTCTCTCGTTTTTCTGCCTAGTCCTCTTGCTCTGTTTGCCGATTTTTCTGCTAACGGTCCGTTCTGTTTTCCAAAATATTGTTCCACATTTTTTTTAAGAGAGGCTTTTTTGTATGGCTCTTGCTGATCAGCTAGGAAATGAGAGTTGGTAGGTGATGTATGTGCAGGTTGCTGCCATATGGCACTGGTATTTTCCTTTATGCATTTATATTTAAAAAAATCATTGTTTCTGTGCATTAAAAAAATTCTGGCATCAATAAATTAAAGTGATCGACAATACCAGCATGTCCTAGCCTTATATTTATATGCGTTTTTTTTTTTTTTTTTTCTTTTTTCGTTTTTTTTCTTTTCTTTTTTACCAAGGGTACTATTGAAGGGTCCAACTCTTCAAAAATGTGTGTTTGATGTTTGTATATGTATGATTTGCTTTATGCTTGTGTAGGATTGACTTTGTGGATTTGACTTTAGAAAACGTTTACTTTTATGACAAAGAGTCTTGAAATGTGTATTTGCTTATGACAAAGTTTGATCGTCCTGATGTGACCCTTTGCGGTTAACAGGACGTTAAAGCCAGTCACTAACTAACTTCTACACTGGCAGAAAAATGATACAGGGAGGAAATCATTACAATTTGGTTATCACAGCTGGTACTTTTTGCTCCTCACGCCTCTGGGCAGACATGCGTTACAGAGGATCCAGCATTAGAACCGCATTAAGATGAGCAGCGATGTCAACCATTTTAACGCTTCGTTAACTGTGGGGGCAAGGTCGCCATACTGAAGCCATGACTTTTGAAGATAATGGAGAGCCGAAGCGAAATCGAGCCCATATCCTTCTGCTTACCAGCCTGATGCTTTGGCGCTAGGCCAAACCGGCTCACGCGTTTTCATCTTTGGTGGTTTCTAGGTTTTTAGCGAGTTCTTTGCCCCTTGGGGTTAGAAAGCAAAAATTATGTTTGCACAACACATTCCTTATAAACAAGAAGATAAATGCTAATAATACATTACCACAGCACTTCGCACATTACACGAGAAACTATGGTGGAAAGCTAGCACACACAGAAAAAAAGAGATGGGGGGGGGGGAAGAGAAAGGTGGACAAACCCATTACAAATTAACAGACTTAGCAACGTTTACGATTTTGTTTTTGAGGTAATACTCATAAGGCTACACAGTTTGGGCACGTTGGGATGATGGGCATAATATTTATGTACATAGTTATTACGTAATCGTTTCTGTGAATATTTCCAGTTAAACAAATAATGAGGTTCGTCCCCTACTTCACGGCTGGTACACACTTTGAATTTTAGAGTAGGCAGTATAGCAGGATGTACTTTCAGTGGAGTTTATGTACCTTGTGTTTACCCGTATGCCAGGTGAGAGTTACCGTAGACGATTCAGGCTTCTGCTGTTTTCTTTGTTGTTTTTTGTTGTTTCTTCTGGGATTTTGTTGTTGTTGTTGTTGTTGTTGTTGTTGTTGTTGTTGTTGTTGTTGTTGTTGTTGTTGTTGTTGTTGTTGTTGTTGTTTGTTTGTTTGTTTGTTGTTTCTCTTCAGTGGACGAATAACGGAGGTTCGTTGTTGTCGGTTTGCTAACGCCAGTGGCTGAATGTAAACCCAGGTACCCGAGTTCTACTCGATCCTGCTCACGGTTGGATTTCGGGCCAACCCTGGGGCCAGGGACTCTTTCACTTATTCCCACTCTAACCTGTCCACACTCGTCACTGCCTCTCTCGCCTTCGTGCGCACGTACAGCACGCATTGTGACCTTTGCGCTCGTTGGCGACTCCACGTCCACCTTCCAATAATAGGTGTAACGGTCGGTGGCATGGAAAGGCAGATGACGCGTAATATTAGCGGAATATTCCGAGTGATTATCGTGGCTACTACTTGACAGTGAAGGGTAGAAGATCACTGCTGTGCTATCGCGAAAAGCTGCAAACGCTCGTTGTATCGATTGTCTTGTATGCTTTCGTGGACCTTCATATAATTATTATACGTAGGTCCGTGCATGCAGTGGAAAACTATTCTGTGGTACCAGCGGTACGGGTGTCGGACAGGTAGGCTTTTGGTGAAATAGACACAGACAGCTTCGCTCTCTTCAGCCGCGTCAGCTGAACTGTATCAAAGATGTTTTTCATGTTCAACATATCAGCGTGTGGTGATTTTATCCCCCACTGCATGCCGAGTAATAAGCACTCCTCTTCGAGGAAACGCCAGTTATTTCATGTGATTTAACTCCCCAAGGAAAGGTTGTGACGTCAGCGACATGCGCAGTGTTGTCATCAAATACTCAGCGAGCTCACAGATCTATAGTTACCAGCTGCATAATATTTAGTTGTGCATTTACCTTAGCTGCATTTGAAATACTCAGTGGTGTTATTTATTATTGTTCATGTGGCTGTGATGTTTTTGTTGTTGTTCTTCTTCTTCTTCTTTGTTTTCGTCAAGTGTACATTTAAATTTGAACTAATTCATGATCCAGAAACACCTTTCCTCGATGAAGGAAATTAAGTACATCGTCGTCGTTTTCGTCGACGTCGTTGTCGATGATGCGATTGTTCCACGTCTCTCTCGCGGTGTCAAAAAGTGTATATACTGAGACAGTCATTTTGTGTGATACATAGAAAGTATTTGTACGTTACAGTGTTTGCTTCCCAGAAGGACAGCCCGACAGGTAACTGGTGATACACGAAGAAGTAGAAATGCTGATAACTGTTTTTAAAAGTATTTGTAAAAATGGCAGTTTGAGAGTTTTTGCTGTGCACGCTTTGTCGCGTGTGAGGGTGGTGGGACAGAGTGACCTCAGCCTGGACAAATACTGCGGTGTGACAAGGCGGACCTTTGTCGCGTGTGAGGGTGGTGGGACAGAGTGACCTCAGCCTGGACAAATACTGCGGTGTGACAAGGCGGACCTTTGTCGCGTGTGAGGGTGGTGGGACAGAGTGACCTCAGCCTGGACAAATACTGCGGTGTGACAAGGCGGACCTTTGTCGCGTGTGAGGGTGGTGGGACAGAGTGACCTCAGCCTGGACAAATACTGCGGTGTGACAAGGCGGACCTTTGTCGCGTGTGAGGGTGGTGGGGACAGAGTGAGATCAGTCTGGACAAATACTGCGGTGTGATAAGGTGGACCGCAAACTCCAAGCACTGGTTTACGACATCCTTCCTTCAACCACTGCCGTATTTAGTCACGCCATAGAGTCCAGAAAACTGTCAGCTAACGAGTATTTTTTTGTTGGTGCTCAAACAGTAGTAAGATTGTTACAAACAACTCAAATAAAACAAGGCGTGTCAGTTATAGCCGCCAACAAAGTTTACACCAGCGCAAATAAAACCACAATCGTTTGAGTCGAGACGGAACTGTCTTTTTTTTTTTACCCATGTTTACGCGCGTGCTTGGGCGCTAGGTTGCTTCCACAATCTTATCAGTACCCAAACCTTTCAGAGGGCGCTGACCGCGTCGGTGGACAGCTGCACAGAGATAAAGAGTGCCCCTTCAGTGGCGTAACTAAATCTGGCAGAGTTCGGAGGGTGCCGGAAAGCGATACTCGGAGTGTGGGTGGACTTCACACTCCGAGCATCGCTTTCCGGCATCTTCCTCCAAACTCTGCCAGATTTAGTTACGCCACTGAAGGGGCACTCTTTATCTCCGCGCAGCTGTCCAGCGACGCGGTCAGCACCCTCCGAAAGGTTTGGGTACTGATAAGACTGTGGAAGCAGCCTAGTAAAACATGAGGCGCATCCACCCCGGGTGAAAGAAAGAGTTCAAACGATTGTGGTTTTATTTGTGCTGGTGTAAACTTTGTTGGCGGCTATAAATGACACGCCTTGTTTTATCTGAGTTGTTTGTAACAAACTTACTACTGTTTGAGCACCAACAAAAACTGCTCGTTAGCTGACAGTTTTCTGGACCCTATGGCGTAACTAAATACGGCAGTGGTTGAAGGAAGGATGTCGTAAACCAGTGCTTGGAGTTTGCGTGGACTTTTGTCGCGTGTGAGGGGGGTGGGGGTGGGGACAGAGTGACCTCAGTCTGGACAAATACTGCGGTGTGACAAGGTGGACCGTTGTCGCTTGTTCCTCGGGAAGCAGAGAGAGTTCCGCGCTGAACTCGGTTTCAGATCTTTCATTCCCGCCTCCCGCCGCGTTGACGTTCGATCTGATCTCCATGTGATATTGTGTTGATTTATGGAGTGCTCGATGAGTTCAGTCCGATTCCAACTTTCAAGTGAATATAGTTTGCTTCGCTTGACTGCTGCTGATATCTCTCATCACCAGTGAACGTGCACTGTTACTCTTTTCGAGGGTTCGTTCCGAATCCACCAGCCTTTCCTTCTGTTGCTGCGCTGTAGCACGTGAGGCACACGTGGCGGGCAATCTTCAGGGTTTTCACGCGGAATTTAATCGTGACATCCTGGTTGGCCAAAGCTGCTTTGGGAATTGGTTGCTCAATTGAGAAAGGTGATTCGTGTCGGACTTTTTGTTCTTTCGTTTTATTGCCCCAAACGGGAATACACTTTACTGCCCCGAAAGGGAATACACTTTACTTCCTCAATGGGATTACACTTTACTGCCCCAAAGAGGAATCTTCCCATGGGTAATGTGGGTGTTTCACCAGGAGGCAGCCAGGAAGACGCGGCAGAGTAATAGCTTACGCTGGACGTTGGCGAAAGCTTTACAAAAAAAAATTCAAGAACATTATTTTCTTTCTGCCGTAGGATCTTAAACGTGCGCAGGCCTGTGGGTTTTTGTTTTCTATAAGGACAAGACGCTGAGTCCAGCGCCCTAGCCGCATTTGGAGGAGGGGGCGGGAAGGAGATTACTGCCTGAGCCGAGCCTCGAAGCCCCAAGATGTCCATGCAGAGTCTTTACCGCTAGGCTACGCCACATCATTTCTGCGTGCATTCTTTCAGACCTTTATTTTGTCCCCACACCCAACCTTCCCGCCCTCTCTTAGCACAATGTGCTCTTCTTTTTTTCTTTTTCTTTTTTCTTGAAATGTCATCCGTAGGCCTATCTTGAACTGTAGGCCTGTTTGAACAGTAGCGCGCACGTAGGCCTATACTTGAACTGTAGGCCTGTTTGAACAGTAGCGTGCACGTAGTGACTTGCACATGAAGTGGCGTTCGACACTGCCAGCAGGCTTTTGTAGTTGCTGGTCCTTCTGTTGGACTACAAAAGTATCATCGGCGGAGTTTCCACAAGTATCGTTTTTTGAGAAGAAAAAAAATGTTTGTCGCGACAAAAGGTTCGTCACGAGCATACTTTTGTTGCTACAAAAGACGTGTTTTGTCGTGACAAACACATTGTCGCGACAAACACGTGTTTTCGCCACAAAACTTTTGTCGCAACAAAAATGATACTTGTGGCAGCTCCCGCCAATGATACAAAACTGCCAGATTATACAAACTGATGTACTGTCAGCAGGCTTTTGCAGTTGCTGGTCCTTCTTCTGGACTACAAAACTATATAAGTTATGTAATACAAATTATACCAGCTGATGTACATAATCAAGGCAAAGACAGTCCAGAGGCTCTTTGGTCAAAGGCAATAGTCATACGGTTCATATGTACCTGCCCGATAGTGCTTCTGGGTCTGTCGGGGGTGAGGGTGCTTTAACAACGTTTCGTTTAGTGCTGTTATTGATATGTGTATATAGGACAATGTTTGTCGAGCTGCCAAAAAGCCACATGATGCAAAGTTATCTTGTTCATGCCGCAAGCGTTCATCTCCTCTGTGATCCTTTTCAGCTATGCTGCTAAAACGACAATCATGACTCTGTGTGTGTGTGTGTGTGTGTGTGTGTGTGTGTGTGTGTGTGTGTGTGTGTGTGTGTGTGTGTGTGTGTGTGTGTGTGTGTGTGTGAGAGAGAGAGAGAGAGAGAGAGAGAGAGAGAGAGAGAGAGAGAGAGAGAGAGAGAGAGAAAGTTTGGTTGGTTGGTTGGTTTGGGGGGGGGGGGGGGGGGGGTTGGTGTGTGTTGTTGTTGTTGTTGTTGTTTTTTTTGTTGTTTTTTACAAATTGTCCCTGATGACAAACACAGCAACACTCACTACCACAAAAATAAAATATAAATTATTGTGGTAAATTAACATACGAATTATTGACATAATGTTTACCGTCTAAATTTTACAGCCTACAAAAGAGCTCAAATGAAGCAAAAGTACAACAAAATGCGAGGGGGGGGGGGGGGGGGGGGGGGAGTACGTCGTTCGTCTTTTTCGCTTTGCTGTGTGTTTTGTCGCACCAAGACGAACATATACCAAGGCACACTTTGTTACATGCTAAACCATTTAGTTTGCAGCAAGACCAGGGACCAAAACAAGAATCGGCTGATTCACGAACACACACACACACACACACACACACACACACACACACACACACACACACACACACACACACACACGCACACTCACACACGCACACACACACATACACACACACACACACACACACACACACACACACACACACACACACACACACACACACACACACACACACACTGTTGGATTGCAATGGCAGCTGATCTGGCACGCCTAGTTGTGTTGGTGGTGATTTTCAGGCTACGTGTGGTGATAGCAGCTTGCACGGAAAGTCGCGTGATGAAACTTCAGTCGCGTGACGGTCTGTCTGACAAAGGGGTGGCTTCGTTTTTGTCGTCTTTGATGTTCCTCGGATGTAGACACTGTTGTCTCATAAGGGCAGGTTCGTGCAAGCCAATGTCCTGTTTCATATGCACCTTTTTTTCTTTTCTTTTTTTAAATGGTCGGTTTGACAGTCTGTTCCATGTTCAATCCTTGCTCTCTTTCTTTTTGCATCTTTTCTTTGTGCCATTTTTAATACTTCTAGCAGTTTGACTGGCACAGACCGTCTTTGAACTGAAGGATCTTTCCAAAAGGTGTTCTGTTGGAGGAATTCCTTTTTATATATAACACTCATGCCCTTCAAAGTGTCTGCTGAACATGTTCATTCCCTTTGTGTGTCAGTGTATCGAGTTCACATTTGGAGTTATCTGTAAGTTCGAGACGAAAGGTGATATCCTGCTTTCTCGAATTCCGGTCCTTCTGTCTGGAACTCACTGCATCTTCACATTAGAAATTCTACATTTGATACTGTCAAACCCGCCCTGGAAACCTGTTTTTTCCTCTCTCTCTCTCTCTCTCTCTCTCTCTCTCTCTCTCTCTCTCTCTCTCTCTCTCTCTCTCTCTCTCTCTCTCTCTCTCTCTCTCTCTCTCTCTCTCTCTCTGTGACTGAGGGGGTGGTGGTGAGATTAGGTGATGTGTCGATTTGTCGTTGTCCATAGTTATGTAGAGAGACTTTGTGTAACTTCTGTGCATTGCCCCACCCCCCATCCCCAACTCCCCGCTTCCTTATAATTATTGTAAGGCGCTTAGAGATTTTAAGGATTTGCACTCAAAAATAACCGTTATTGTTATCTGCAGTGTAACGTGTTACTCGGTGTTGTGATTCTGTGTTGTTTTTACTGGAAGGTGTAAACTGTTAAGAGCTGCCGGCGGGGCTGGCACTGTGCAAAAAAAGTGATATTATTGTAGTGATTCGCACAAAAACATGAACCTATGTGATGACCGTCGCTCGGCCAGCCCAGGTTTCCCCACTGTAGTTGATTGGACAATGTCACCTTTGTAGCCTCTGTGGGATGTCCCGTGTTGTATTTATGCTTGGGGCCGAGTTTGTAGATCTGCCTTAGGTAGCGCTTCAAACACGAGAAGAGTTTTAGATGTGTATTGAGGTGGGGCAAGAATTAATATTTTTCTTGGACATGATAAAACTGTAGCCTAAATATTAAACTTTGCGTGATAAAGAACTTTTCGGCGATCTACCCATTCAGGCATGCCAGTTACACTGACCTTGACCATATCTGAAGGTTACATGTACGGCAGCATCAGAGATGGAATGTGCCGTTTACACTTTCATGCCCATTTCGATGACCTTCACTAAACTTTAGTGTCACACTGGGTGCCAGCGGAATAGTGTGTGGGAGTTCTTTGTACTTCTCCTTCCTTTGTTTTTCTCCCAGTGGCTGGACTGAGACTAATATACAGTTCCACGATTTCTGTTTAATATTCTTGGCGTACTATATTTGCGGTTCTTGTGAGCAGAAGAAGAAGAAGAAGAAAAAAAATCAGATCGCCTAACCTTCCAGCAAAGCCCTGAGCGTGTAGTTGCAGGTTTTCTGTTGCTTGGTTAGAATGTAACCGCCTTCTTTTTTCTTTTCTGTTGTGGATTCTCCTAATGTTGGATTTGTGTTTGGAGTGAGTTTGTGGATCTGACTTGCGTATAGTTTCAGATACATGAGAAGAGTTTGAAATGTGTAGTGACATTTGTCGGTGTTTGTGCGTCCTGAGGCGACCCTGTGCGATCATATAACGCTGAGGTCCACTCTCTCTCTCCCTCTCCCCTCTCTCTCTCTCTCTCCCTTATTATTATTATCATCATCACTGATGCTGTATTGGTCTATATCCTTCTGTCATAATATTTCACTGTGAATGTCTTGGCTATTAGTAGTACTGTAGCAACGGCAGTTATGTGAGTAGGCCTTTGTGCTAATATCTTCACTGTTGAAAAATAAAGTTTAATCAGTCTCTCCCTCTCTCTCTCTCTCTCTCTCTCTCTCACACACACACACACACACACACACACACACACACACACACACACACACACACACACACACACACACACACACACACACACACACACACACACACACACACACACACAGTTCGGGACCACAATTATGCCGATCGAATTCAAATCACGCGCAAATTCTTTTTCTTTTTTCTTTTTAAGAAATGATCTGACTGACGTCAGCTGAGCACAGCGCCATTTCGATGTGATGTACACACAAAATCATGTCGTAATCATGTGTGAAAAATTAATTAAGAAAATGTGACTTTGTCGAGTTAATAACTCGTTTCAGTGTGTGTCTTACTTGCAGAAAGGGTTTGTGCATTTAGTATGATTGTTCTTATCAGTCTTTTGGCAGAAAAAGGCGAAGATTGCTCTTTCTGTTCTGATTCCACAAGAGACATAACTTTTTTCTCTCTTTTTCTTCTCTCTCTCGTGTTAAATGCGAGTCGTCTGATCGCTATTTGCTCTTCTTCTTTAATGAAACAACAAAACGCACACAAAACCCGAAAACAATAACTACCACGTGTTTTGTTATGCCAGTTGAAGAGATTGAAATAAAAACAGAAATCTGACGAGATTTTTGAAAGCCTGATGATACTAAATTTAGAATCTCTTTTCCGAAACACTCAGTGACTCGCCCGATATACAGGCTACAGTACAATACACATCACCCTCGGCGAGACCTCGAAGACGCTTGTGAGCATGGACTTACAAATGTATAATTATGTAGGCCTTGCTTGTGAGTGCACCGTCTGGTCAAGCTAGTGCACCATCTGGGAGTCAAGCCAGTACTGGTTTACATCCTTCCTTCGAATATGCCGGAAAGCGGTGCTCGGAGTGAGGCCTCAAAAGAACGCTTATTTATTAGGACACGAAAACAACATAGTTCAACCCGAAACAGGTAAATGGGTTAGCTCTCCGTCTCATTTTCCATCGTTTAATTGTTGTTTAAGTGTCGTTTTGTAGCTTGATAAAGGGAGTACCCCGAAAATTTACATGTCGTGTTTTAGCTTGACAAAGGGGATTAGCCCGAAAATTTGCATGTAGTGTTTTAGCTTGATAAAGGGGATTAGCCCGAAAATTTGCATGTCGTGTTTTAGCTTGATAAAGGGGATTAGCCCGAAAATTTGCATGTCGTGTTTTAGCTTGATAAAGGGGATTAGCCCGAAAATTTGCATGTCGTGTTTTAGCTTGATAAAGGGGATTAGCCCGAAAATTTGCATGTCGTGTTTTAGCTTGATAAAGGGAGTACCCCGAAAATTTGCATGTCGTGTTTTAGCTTGATAAAGGGAGTACCCCGAAAATTTGCATGTCGTGTTTTAGCTTGATAAAGGGGATTAGCCCGAAAATTTGCTGTCGTGTTTTAGCTTGATAAAGGGAGTACCCCGAAAATTTGCATGTCGTGTTTTAGCTTGATAAAGGGGATTAGCCCGAAAATTTGCATGTCGTGTTTTGTCCTTATAAATAGCGTTCTTTTGGGCCTTTTCGGTGTTTGGATCCTTATGGCAGGATTCAGAAAAAGATAGTGCTGGTCTGGCCAGATACCTCACAGATGCTGATTGCCTGCGTAAACCCACTTGTGATCCTTGACGGCATCACTGACATCAAACTCCGAGCGCTGGTAATGGTATACATCCTTCCCCTCAGCTCTGCCGCAACTGGTTACGCCATAGGTTACAATACTGTCGGCCCTCAACGTTTACGGATGTTCTTACACAGCATGCCAATTCTGCGTGGTCTTAAAATGGTACTCAAACTTTTCGGAAATTTTAAAGAGGGCACTGGCAACGTGAGCCTTTGGGACGATTTCGGTACACAGGTGCAAGGAGCTACGTAGGCTACTGCTCCTTCAATTTAACAGCATTTGGCAGAGTTTTCAGGAGGTCATGGACAGTCACAGAGTTCCTTGGATCCACCGTAGATCTGATGCAGGTTCATACTAAAAGCCTCACTTTCTGACATAGTATTAGTACACACATGCACACGCACATATATATTATATAAAACCTTTTTCCAACATGTAGGAAAGCGAGGCTTTGAGTATGAACCAACATGAGAGCTACGGTGGATCCAAGAGCAACTATAACATCAGCACTTTTAAAGCATTAAGTAAGGTTTTTATTTTGACTTGTTCTGATAAAACTCTCACCTTGCCATAGTGCAGCCAACAGAGAAAACCTGATTAGAAGTTATGTTGCGTGTTGTTGGTGTTTTGTGTGTGTGTGTGTGTGTGTGCATTTTTCTTGTTTGTCATGGGGTCTACTGTTGAGAGGACGTTAAAATGCAACCAATGTTGTTGTTTTTTGGGGTCTGTCAGTTGCATTTTATTATCACATGAGGCTGCACTTTGGAATAATCTTGAAAAAGATGTATAATATATACTCCATAGTTTATATCACTTATTCATTTTTGTGAGAATATTAATTGTATTCTTGTGTTTGAGCAACATATGTTTAATTTGTTGGTGTGGTTTTTAGCTGTGTGTGAGCTAAAAATGTACTTTAGTAAATAAAATAGGCTGCTGCATAATGTTGTTAAAAAAATCATGTGTGAAATCAAAGAAAACCATTTGTTGAGCACAAATGCAATAGCATCTCGAGACCAAAAGTGAAGAATTAAATTAAGGTGTCATTGAACATGTTGCTTTCTTTTGGCTGTGTGAATGTGTGTGTGTGTTAATCATTATGTATAATGGTATTGCATATTAAAATTACAAAAATACCGCTACACATAGCACATACATGCATGTAAATGATGTACGTCTTGCACACAGAAATAGTACTCTTACCTGCCCCCCACCCCCCAACCAACACACACACACATCCATACTTGTAAGTTATACACCCCATTTCTTTTCTTTTTTTAATTCATTTTTGTTTGGTATGAAGTCCAACACAATTACCACATCCATGAAAACTCATACAGAATATCATCAAACATGATGACACTACTGTTCTTAGTCCTCACAAACACAAGTACACCAAACGCCTCAGTCTGCTTGCATACGACAGCTGCCTTCATCAAACAATGTCACCACAGATGAGCCGAGTTAAACACGATCAAACCAGGAGGATCCAGAAAGCTGATGCTTCAACCTTTCCACTAGCTGCGATGGAAGAATATGTGCACAAGAAGTAAGCACGAGATGATCATAGAATGGTGGAACCACACTGATTCCTCCCAGGATGACAGGGTCCATCAACAACTTTTCAGCGAGAGGGTTTCAGAAGCAGACAGTCTCTCTAACTCGAGGGTTTACATCAGAAGATGGTGCTGCTGAGAAAAAAGGTCAATGACGGCTTGCGAGGTTTCTGTTGGACATCATCCAATGGCTGAATGGCTGAGACCTTCAACATTACTTCTTCTTCAGAGAAATCACCCTTGAAAGAACTAAAACTATGAATACACCACATGCAAGGTTTTTCTGAATGGCCTGGTCTTCAGCAGGGGTTCTCTTCAAATTCAAAGGAGTCTGTCTTTTAGTGGATCCACTTTCTACATGGCAGCTTTGTTCACATCCCTTGCATTATTAAGACACTCAGCACAACGAACAGAAATGATGAATGAGACAGTAATAGCATCTGCACATATCTAACTCCCAAAACAGTCATAATGTCTACAGTATCTAACTCAACTGTATGATGGCAACACAAAAACAGTCTACACACTCCTTTGAGAGAGGTTCTGAAACAGCCCTTTGAGAGAGGTACTGAAACAGCCCTTTGAGAGAGGTACTGAAACGACCATCTCACTTTCCTCATTTTCAACATGCAGTCACTTGGCTGGCAAACCACAAATTCAGTCCACTTGCATACAATCTTTCCACAGTCACTATCCTCCGTGGGCTGTTCACCTGGGCCGGACCGGACCACCCATGAGGGGCGGGCGCATTCCCATGGGCACCATCATGGGGGGGCCCATAGGCGGACCCATACCTGGACGCATACCTGCACAGAACAAAACAGCAACCTGAACACCGGCCTACTTGGACTGACAACAGTGAACAGCAAAACGCTTCCACTCAAAAACACCAGTACTTCCAATTTACAGTGCTTACTAGGAAGCAGGCAGGCAGCACTGGGGGTGATTTACAGAGTAAGATGGGCTGGTCCTGCACCTGGCTGGGTTTCTGCTGCTGCACTTACATCTGCAGTCTAGACCAGATTTCAGTCACACCACAATTTCTACAAACCTTGTACTGCCTGGGGTTTTCACACTTCCAGAATGGCATACAATGGAATGTGAGCTGTGCTCAGCCCCACTCCAAGCTTGCCTAGTGCAAATGCAGTAGCCAGCACCCAGGCGGAGCCCAGCAGGGAAATGTTTGCCAGCGGAAAAGGCCCCCTGGTGTGCCCCACATCCACTGAATGAAGGTGTGCTCCTTGTGTCAATGGCTCCCAACAGCTTGTGTTGTTTGTGTCTCCACTCTCTTACTGACATCACAGGAGACTATCAGAGGTTTCAACTTTATGGGTATAACTGAAGGTTTGACCCCCCACCCCCACCCCCCCAAGAAAAAAGCTGGAGCTACCAGCGAAAGTATCATCTTAGTTCTCTCACCTGGCATCATGGGTCCTGGGCCCATAGGACCTGGGCCTCCCATGGGGACAACACCCGGGCCTCCTGGCCCCATCATTGGGCCTGCTGGGGGCCGCACTGGAGGGGTAGGCCCAGCTGAAACAAGTCAAAAGATACCAGCCTCTGATTTGGTATTTTGTCCATCTCCTTGCTTACTATACTCACTCTCTTTTCTGCAAAAACAAAAAAGCTTTCAAACCTAAGGCAGCACTAACAATAACCGTTTCCTAAATGCATGCAAAAACACCCACCTATGAAGCTAGAGCTGATAATATCAACTAATACCCCCCCCCCCCCTCTTTTTCCCCCCTTCTTTTTCTTCTTTCTTTATCTTCTGATACACAGCGTCCAATATTACTGACATTACAGTCATTACTACTGACCACACTGCTTTTACCTGGTATTTGAGACCTTCTAGTTCTATCACCGGTTGTTGGGCTTTTTCTCATCAAAAGGTGGACATTGTATGTTTAGCACACACAGATATTCATGTATAATTGTATGCTGTGCACACAAAGGCAAGGTAGGCACTATTGATAATGTTGAACCACTGGCTCAGAAAAGTTTTTCAAAAACTACACAGGGAACACATCCACACTGGTTGTTTGCAGATGGATTTCCACTGCAGTGAACTAGACAAATCTAGCTAGCTTGATATTACCATAAAAGGCACAAGGATACTAACCTGCCAGAACAGTTTGTCACTGTAGGCTAGAAATATAAATTCACAACCAATGGGAGCAAGTAAACTGCGAGAAGAGAGATTTCAAAGGAACAAGAGGCTTTGAAGGCAAAAGGGACAAGGGATATAATCACAACTGCACAAAGCAAGGACAGCAGCAAGACATGTTTTTCTCCCTTTGCTTAATTTCACTAAAAAACAAAACAAACAAAAACTCTAGAACCAGTACACTAGTTATTAAGACAAAATCACTGTTGCTGGTAGGAGCATGTCCAACTCCAAACAGGAGAGAGACTAACAGTAAGACCTGAAGTCAATACTCACGTCCACCCATGCTGGCAGGGGGAGGAACCATAGCACCAGCTCCTGGAGCATTACCTCCCTGGAAAGGGTTTGTTGCAATCTTTCCTGCCTTGTATGCAGCAGCTGAAAAACATCAAAAAGAGGAAATGATCAAGCAACTCACATTCAAAGGATCTGGCATCAACTTCAAAGCCCCAGTCAACTGTAAAGCATCATCAGAAAATGTCATTTAATGATTTAGTCTCATTGTTTTAGTTCTTACTCTTAGTACTTTTGTTGTTCATACTAATCAGTTTTTTCCCATTTAAAAAAAAAAAATCCTTCTTTTCTATGATTATATACAGTAATAACAGCAGAAAAGTCAATATTAAAAATAAGGACTGACATTCGCAACAGAAAAATACAAATTATTGTCTCCCTAGTTCTGAACAGACAGAGGCTGTAGTCTACTTTTTTTCTCAACCTTTCCAAACACATCTCACACATACTGACAGAGCCTTGTACACTAGAAGTGAAACTAGCTGGCCGAATGCCATTCAATTGATCACTACAATGACCTAGATATTTTTCTTGCAAGTCAGATAATTAACTTTGGGTTTAATTTTTCTGAAGCTGCTGCATCACCAACACTGGCAGTAAAAATGTAAGGCTCAGTGGAAGTTATCATCATGAAAGATAAACAAACAAAAAGAATTCCCCACAAAGTTGACATCTGATTAGACTTATATGTAGTGACGCATACAACAAGGAATGCAAGCTGCAACAAAGGCCACCAAAAGAGGCACCGTCAGTTTTATTTCAACAGAAGGCCAACTTACTTGTGTCATCCACCAGCTTCTGTACTTGTTCTTCTAGCCATTTCTGGTAGTACAGCCTTACGTTTTCCTTGTGCTTGCGGCCATTGCAGTGTGTCTTCCTCACTGACGGCTGAAACACAAAGGTTAAACCCCATTCCCTTAAGTCATCCCATCAGGTTATTTAAGGCATACAGGTGTTATGCACAGGAAACGAGGCATGGTGTCCTGAGCATTCATAATCATAGTTTATACACAAAAAATCAACAGCACTAGATTTCCAAATGGCTTCGCCCAATGCCTTGAAGATGAATAACACACAATTTTTAAAAATAATAATTTTTTACAGAGATCAGCATTTCAAAAGATTCATCTTTTCCAATTCCAGACTTTGCTCAAGACTTTCAATTCTTCTGTCTTTTTTCTTTTTTTCCCCCCCTCTTACTCTTTTTTCACTGGCTTGTTTGATTAGCTGGTTTGGTTTTCTCTTTTTCAAGCAGATACAGACACTGAATGATTCATTCAATGTACACTGATCTTTTTTGCTATTTTGGGGATCATGCACATGCTTGTGTGTGTGTGTCAGTCTGTGTCTGTGTGTGTAAGACTAAGAGTAGGTAGCGGCAGCCAAAATTTAAATTTTACAACAGCAATTTAATTTATGCATTTTCAGACAGGCCATATTGACACAAGAAAATGGAGGGAAAAAAAAGTAACTGTTTATCTTAATTAGTTCCAAAGATACAGCCATTCAAAAATACAGTTTTGCGCAACAATAAACAGTTTATTACATTTTCTAAAATTTACCCCCCCCATAGTGGTTCTCATGAACATGGGAGAATCCAAATACTTACACTTTTCAAAAGTATACCTTGGTTGCACTTTGTCACAGCTAAATCATATGGTCAGCAAAGAAAGATAAAACATAGGCAGAGGGCTGAAGTTGCTCCAAAAAGCAATTCTGAGCTTGCCAATTTGCATGAAAGAGCACTTTTGACACCACACAGTGGGTAACATATGGCAATGACAGCTTTCCCAATGGATTTCCAAGCAGGGTTTATCACAGTCTTTGCACTTATTTTTTTCTAAGCAGCTCTGACTCTTACTTTTAAAGTTACAGGGTCTTAAAGTTGGCAAAAGCTTCAATTTGCACAGCGGAAAAAACACAAATATGTGGGTTGCCACACTTTAACTGGTAATAACTTGAAAACCACTACAGATACAGCAACGAAACTTGGCATGTACATTAAACTAAGTGTGAAGTACACTTGCAGCAACATTTGCAGTTATTTTGAGAGTGATAGATCTTAAAGCCTGCAAAAACTTCACTTTTCACAGTGGAAAAAAAGGACAAATCTAATGGTTTTCATACTTTAACTCATAACTTGAAAACTACTACAGATACAGCCATGAAACTTTGCATGTACATTAAACTAAGTGTGAAGTACATTTGCAGCAGCATTTGCACTTATTTTGAGTGTTAGTCTTAAAGTCTGCAAAATCTTCACTTTTCACAGCAGAAAAAGGACGTGTATGCTAAAGAAAACATGGTACAGCAGTATCACCTTTATCATCCATGAACACACAGGCCTACAAGGCTGTGATTTGGAGTCAGTTGACACGGTCTACAAGTGATTTCACTGTAAATAGCATCTGAGTGCTTGATATCTGCCAAATAAATTCCTGCGAGATTCAACAAAGAACGAACATCCCTGGAGACAATGATAAAGGTGCAAGTTGCAGATTCTTGGCAAACACAACTGCGGAGGAGATTTGAGTGTAATCTTCAGTGCATGGCCACCTGTACACAACAACTCCATCTTTACTGCCGCCTTCTCCAAGAAATTGACTATTGCCTCTTCCTCACTGATGATCCTGGTGACTTTGCTGAAAAAGAAATCTTCTACATTGTAGACTGCCACAATGTCACCCTCCTGTTGAAATCTGAAGCTGGTTTCAAACTCAGGTTCATCAGGTTCTGATTCATCATTTGGTTCAGTCGACATCTCCTGGGTCAGATTCCTCTTCCACTTGTTAACATCGCTGCTGGCAGCCGCCATGGCCGTGAAGAGGTGGAAGTTCTGGAAGTGGCTCGCCTCCAAACAGCTCCTTCAGTCTGTTGACCATAAATACCGCAGACGAGAAAGCAGCACTGTCTTGACCAGATCTGGTTTGAGAAGTTGCTGGAAGAATGCAGTCTCATCCAAAGTCTTGGATCCCTCATCTTTCGGGAGAAGCAGCTGCACTAACAGTCGGTTGTCCACTTCAACCAGAGGAAGGTCTTGCCGGCATCCTCTCCCAGTTGCCAGGAAAACAGCCTTCAGTTTGGAAAACTGGTCATCATCTGCAGGAAAACAACAACACAGTTTTGTTGTTTCTGTTGATCTTCATTGACAGAATGATCTACGGCCTACAGCATAATTAATAATAATCATTATCACTCAGGCCTTAACTCTTATCTGTTATGATTTTATCATCACTTATCACAATATCAGACTGGCTACCATTAGCAAAGCAGAAATCCACTTATAATTTTGAACTAGAAATGCTGGTCAACATACTATTAAAGTTTGAGAATTTAATTACGATCGTTGAAAAACGAAAAAGACTTTTAACAGAGTTCAAGTGCAGAAGTTATTATGAAGTCGACTGTTTTCTCAGCATCTTAGTTACCTCCCCTGATGAAGAATTTTGATCACGAAAACACTTAAACAGCCATCGCCACGAATTTACGTCAAAGGTTCGTCCCCCCCAAATAATACTGTTCCAGAAGACATCAGAGAATGTATTTCAATGACTATTTTTGTGAAACTTTGGCGTATTTTGGCAATATTTAGGAGAACAAGCGAGTGATCGACAATTTCCGGTTAGTCGTATTTGTAAATAAAGACAGAACTATGAGTCGGTCGAGAAAATCATAAGATTTTAGGCAAATCCTGCAAGAATGAATCAAAATATCCTATAAAAATGCTAAATTATGAGATAAACTATCACCAAATTCAGTAAACTGGAGCCAGGTGAAGAGAATACTCACGAATCCTGTGCCAAAACTCGGCAATCAAGTCACAAAAACTCCACGCGGTCGATGCCATCTTGGATGAACTCAATTTGAAAAAAGCGCCTTTATTGCGGTCTTTTATTGGCTTGTGAAAGACCCACAGGTCATCAATCCATTAGCCCCATACCTCAATCGAAAGGGTACGGATTCAGCTTCATTTTGTGGGGGATATTTTAGACATTTGAGGGAGTTTTGTGGTTTAAAATTGAATTATTTTGCGAGTTTCCGACTAAAATGCGTTCTAGCGACCAGAGATGTTTGTAAACGACCACGGCGTTTACACCACTCGAATCGGCATTCAATTTCTGATCCAGTGATACCACATATTGCTGTGTAGAACGCGTATCGCTTTGTCACCGAGCGGATAAACACATCGACTGTTTTCGTTCAAGTCTCGGACCGCGTGATCGGCACCCGACAAACGGCAAATACCTCCCGTAGAAAATCAACTGGCGATTTTTCGAGGTACATTGCATGCAAACATAAAAACAACCATAAGAATGCGAAGAAAACGTTCCTTTTATTCATATAATGTCCAAGAGGATACATTCAGAGACTGTGGAGAAATTAGTGACTGAAATACAGTAAAATTGAGCAAAGTTCCGATGTTCCCGCATATGCGATGAGAGGCTGCCGCTACCTACTAAGAGAGAGACACTGAGAGAGAAATTCTAATTTCTATCATTATTAATAACATCACATTATTTTAAAAAAAATTAAGTCTTAAATATTGTCTGCTGCTGGAATTATCAACAGCTTAAAAAATATTTTATTTTTATATATTTTTTTAACAGCTTCATTTCACACCCAAGGAACAGCTTGGGAACTTAAAAAAACAAGACTGTAGTATAACTGACTCACCGAGTCATGAGTGAGGTAGGTATCACAATAGTCACAGTAGTACCTGCAACACAAAAACACAATAAGCCATACATATGGGAATCCACAGATGCTCCTTAAACTTTTCAGTTCTCTTTCCTATATCAGTATATAAGCCTAAGCCTAAGGAGACTCAGGCTCTATAATCAAATTCTGGAACTGCCTTTGTCCAAACATCCCAAATCAGACTCAACCCAGGCCTTTAAAACCATGATTAATTCAAAAGTTGCGTAAGGACTACCCCCCATCCCCCACCCCACATTGTTCTGCATCTCCTTTGTTTTAGCATTAATTTACACACTTTTTAAGTAATTCAATCTGACAGTAACACAACTTTTTTTCTTTTTTTTCTTTTTACAGTACTTATTTGCCCCTTGCCACCTTACACTGTTACAGTTACCTGGGTAAGGTACAGCAGCTGCAACAGTGCAAGAGCAGTGCTACCTATTCCTATCAGAATACCAGTGTTGTGTAGTATTTTCCTGTGTCCAAACGGTGATTGATGTGGCTGCCACTGATGCATGTGATTGCACGTGGGGGATGTACAGACACTGTAAAGTGTAAGAAAGTCTGCACTGGATACTGATTCTGTGAGAAAAATCCCATGCTGCATCAGGGAGTTTAACTCACAAAATTAAAATATTAAATACAGTTGTCATAGGCTACTGCTATTAGTGCTACTAGACCACCAGTAGCATTTAGCATCTACCTTTAAAACAGAACTACAGTCTACTACTACTAGTACTACTCTTGCCCCAGAAACTACAGCAACTGGATTGGCCTAGCTGGTGACCTGCGAACAAGTTATGCATGTGTCTTAACTACTTTTCTTTTCTTTGGGGAGAGGTTTGCACACCACACATTCTGGCTTTTGGGTATTCCCATCCCACAGTACTCTTGACTCTTGTCAGTCCCGAGTCTGAAGAAGATGCGCAAACAACAACTAAACATGCTTGGATAAGTTTGCTGTTCTAAGATTTACAGCATGAGCTCCACGTTAGTTATTAGCTCAAATCAAATTACAAACTGCCCTAAGCATGTACATAATAATAATACATTCTAGGATTCTAGGAAGAACATTTATCACATTCTAACAAGAACATTTATCACATAAATTTACTCTTTAATCAACTGTAGATCTAGTAGCGGCACGTATCACGCACTCCATCAAATATACAACTATGTAACACAACTGAACTTTTTGTAAGTAACATCCACACTGTAACCTTTTGCAAGTAACATGTTTGTAAACTTGTAGATTGACGTTTATAATCATCCAACTTAGTACAGTTGGTGTCGATCTCATCTTGCACTTACTAAGCAGGTACAAACGTATCTACAGTAAATTCACATCAGATGTCCTATAGATCTTCTTCTACATCAACCAACACTCCTTCCGTTTATCAAAAATAAAATTTAAAAAATACCTACTTTGGCATATTGTTGATGATCAATCACTCCGCCAAATACAATAGAGGTTTCGCGTTGTTCCTCGAATGTACCAGCGTCTAATCCCACTTCCGGTAGAGCATACTCTCCAGTTCTGTTTTTCTCTCTTTGCGCAAATATTACAAGACATTCCAAATAATATTTTTGAATATCTTGCAGCAAAATATACTTTTAATAAAAGCTTCTAAATGTACTTTTTGTTTTAAGCGTTCGTCATTAACTACCAAACAAGTAATATTATTGTGTTGGAGATTAGAGAATCTAGGGGGAGCTACTTCTTCCGCCTTCACTATGGCGGGCATGGCGTCACCGGTTGGAAAAGGAATGATGCGAGAAGTTGTTGTTGCGCAGTCTGTCTCCCCTCCGTGGAAAGAGATCGTCGTCAATACAGGTATTTGATACACAATGATTTTGCATGGATGAAACACAGCGTCTGCATTTGCTGAGAGGATTGAAGCTGGATACTATACATCTATAGACGATAGACGAATTTAAACAGTAAATTTACAGTTTATTTTGAAAACGTGGCCCGACATAATAATTGAATATTAATATAAATCAATTCATTAACTGATGAATTATAATATTATACGAAAATTAGGATGATATATTTACTTAGGCTAAAACAGTAAAAGCCTTTACACTGGTCTTTGCCAGCCTAAGCAATTCTAGCTGAACTTTAACACTGAGGAGTGAGGTCAGTGCCGACAGTCAAAACACTGGCCACTGCCCTTCACCAGTCGACCGCCCCAGGAGAACCACCCGGCATACCCGTGACCTCATGTATGTGAGCCAGTTTGGCATAGCGGTAAGGTGTTACTGTTAGGCTGGTAAGCACTAAAGCAGCGGGCCTCGGTTCGAAACCTTTTGTCACCCCCAGTGTAAACACAAAAACATTTGTGATTTAGTGAAACTGAAAGATCTTTTTCTTATGCTGGCCCATCTGTCTGGAACAGTTTGCCTCAAACACTCTGCCACTCTGATTCTGTCTCCGTTTTTAAAGCCACTCTCAAGATGCACCTGTTCAATAACTATTTCTAAACTGTTTCTCACAACCATGCCTATCCCCTCGTCCAACGCTGAGTCAGTGAGTGTGTGTATCGTTAGTGTTATTGTAAAGTGCCCGGTTCTTCCACCTTGTGTGGTAGATGGCAGCTGTAGAAATCCTCTTTATTATTATTATTATAAGCCTTATGGTTTCTGTGGATGTTAAGCTCAGTGTTTACTTGCTTACCTCATGTATGACATTCCATCTCACTGGACACCTTACACTTACAGGCTAAACTCTTTCCTAATCCTAGGAGTGGGACAGTCCCAGAATGAAACAGCCTTCCTTAAGAAGTGTCCACAGCACCCACCTCTGGCTCCTTTGTGACCAGGGTCTGCTCCTTTCTAAATCTTTAAGTTTAATCTAACAAAAGTCAAACAGGATGAGGAATGGATGCATGTTTTGTTTTGTTTTTAAAATGACAAATGTTTATTATCTGCATTTCCAGAGGTAACACCACAATACTGCTACTAACATTAACATAAACATAGTAATATTACTAATAAGCTGGTAAATAATGAAAATGGTTCAAGTTTGTTTATGATCTGGTATGTTTTCAGGTGCCTCAGCCAGCACACTTCAGGACATCAAGGTGCCAGACAGTTGTGGTGGTTACACTTACAAGGACAGTGGGCAACCAGGATCACCTGTCCGCAACAGATTTATCTACTGGTATGACTGCATGTCAAACTGGAGCATGCCTTGATCTGCTTGGATGTAAACACACTGGATATCAATGTTAGGTCATTTAATTTCTTCTCCTCACCCTCACCCCTGGTGGAGTTGCCATACAAAGTAGTTTTTTAAAGTTTTATTTATTACTGGTATTCATTGCTGAACCACAATGCTCAGCTCTTAGTCTTAGTTGTGTGTGTTTGTGGCTTGGACTAGATGCATGAAATTAGAAAGTTTTTATCAACAAAGAGAGTTAACTAATGCTCAAAAGATGACACAAAGTGACAAACACAACAAAAAAACTTGAATCTGAAATCTACGGCAACTCTCACCTGACCTGCAAGCAAGTTAGCAACTGCATCACATGGCACAGAGATTCCGTCATTATTGGAAAAGGTTTTGTTTGGACCATGTCATTGTCAAGCCAGCCATGAGCGGCCTTTACAAAATATCACAGTTTTGGAGTAGCTTCGATAGTCTGGAGAATTGTTAATAGTTGCAATGCTTTTTGGGGGTAGGGGTGGGAGGGAGGATTTAGTTGGGAAGTACCCTGATTACAAGGACAAAACTGGAAGAAGAAAAATAGCAGCATTCTTCACTGCAGTGCAGTAATTTATTAGTCTGTTCACATGCCACAGAAATCTCACTGAACACACATCAGGAGTCTGTCAGATTCATAGAAAGTTGGAGTGTTCCCATAGTTCTACCATGGTTATTTTGGCATCTGCATTGTGTCTTCAGGCGAACATGTGGAGACGTGCTGGAGCTGGAGGAGTCCTCCCTGGACATGATGCTGACTGGGGGCAGGATTCGCTACCGCCTACAGGACACACCCATTGTGGGCGGAGTCTCTGTCAGTGAGACGCACACCCATGTTATTGTCCTGGTGGCCACCGTGGCCAGCATTCACCGTCTCGTCTTCCCACACCCCTGCAGACGCACCCAAACAGTAAGATGCCTTGGGTTCTACTATGGGATTTGGGGCCACACCGTATCCAACTGAAGTTAACCGGAGGAGAGAAAAAAATAACATGATTTGACATGCTTGTTTTACTTTTAGTATTTGCCATGTCATGTTTGGGACCCAGTGTCAGGTCGAGACCTTGTGTAGCTTAGTGTTGTTACAGTTTAAAATATAACACACTCAAGAAATGGTTCCACGGTAAAGCATGCCAGATTAACTTGTAAGATCTGAAATTATTGTGTAAAAAATACTTCTGTATTTATTAACTTGTTTATCTGTATGAAATTTAATGTTGGTCAGTTGTTGCTTTTTTGACTTTTGAGATATATACTGGAGAAGATCAACCAAAAAATGTTGATCTGTAATACCAAATTTGTATTGAAGAAATTGTGATCTGCTCCATCAGCCAATTGCTTTCAATGGAAAGTTGTGTGCGTCCATTTGTGCATTGTGCTTGATGAATGGGTTGCATCCTTTCCTTGCAGGAGACCTTTGCTCTGTCGGAGAATATCTCCACGTCCATATTCTATGATGCTTCCCTGGCCATGGCCACGGACACCAAGAACTTGCACATGCTGAACCCAGGCGGCAGCATCACCGCACACTTGCTGAGCGCCACTTCCTGCGTTACTGGGGAAGGGGAGGCCATGTTTGCTCTGGGAACCAACGCTGGCAGCATCCTGCTGCTCAAGATGCCCCCTGTTGGCATCACAGGTGAGGAGTCTGGGGGTCAGATAGTTCACCAACTCTGAGAGCTGTTGATGTCTGATGCTGGTGTTGTCTGTCTTCATATAGTCACCCTGGCACCAACACTGGAGGCTCAGGAGGCTGGCTGTCGGCATCAGGTGGGGAGTCAGGGATTGTATTATGGCTCTTGCTACCAGAGCCAGACAAAATATTGATGGGGGGGCGGGGGGGCACACAGTTCCATTTGGCACTATAGCCAGTCAGTTAAAATGCCTCCCTTGTGAATCAGGGGTGACATGATGGTTCTGCTGGTGGCTCATGGTGCTGCCGATGGGTATCACTGGTTGGGGGGCAGGGGCAAGAAATTGCTGTGAGGAATTTCTTAGCAAGGAGATCACCTTTCTCATTGAAAGTTGTCGGATGCCTGCTATGAAACAGAAGAGTATCATAAAATTTGAAGCAAGTGAAAGAAAGAGTTTTGAAGAAGAAACTCCTGTGATGTCATGGTTTGCTTCATGTCATTCTGTGCAGGGACAGTTAGTGGAAAGGTCTGACACAGCCAGAGGCTTAACTTTATCTGTATGTGTTGTTCCATGTGGGCAGGTGTGGTGATCCAGCATGATGTCATGGTTTGCTTCATGTCATTCTGTGCAGGGACAGTTAGTGGAAAGGTCTGACACAGCCAGAGGCTTAACTTTATCTGTATGTGTTGTTCCATGTGGGCAGGTGTGGTGATCCAGCATGAGATGTCCCAGTCGTCTGTGATGCAGAAACTCTGGAGTGGACTTGTGCCTGGAGTCATAAGGTCTGTCATCGATTTTATTTCATCTCATGTTCATATAGTCTCAAATAGTTTCATTCCAGAGATTGCACTAGACATTTTTCAAACCAGTGTGGTATGTATAAGGTGGCTAAAGTGGTTCACAGAAACAGGTCATGTAATCATTGTAACTGGTCAGATACATGGCTGTCTATGCTACTACCACACACACACACATAACATGCCACACTCTTTGTGGGGGTGGAAGTCAAACAAAATAACAGCCAGTATGTCTGACCAGTTGCTGATTTTTTTTCTGGTATATGCTGATCTGAACTGGTAATATACTATAAATTACCACTTAACACAAACCCTGTCTCTGTCTCTTCTGTTTAAAAAGAAGTATTTCGGGGGGGGGGGGGGGGAACCCGTTCAGGAGCAGGTAACATGGGGAGTTGAAAAAAGGGAGGAGGCCAGTGGGAGCAGCAAATGAAAATAGTTCTTGGAAAGTCTCATTAGATGTGAGGCAAGTGAAAAGCATATTCCAATCTCTCTTGGGCTTACCAGGGGGCACCAGCAGGCAGCAGACACAGCCATCAGCTTGGAGCTTCAGCCACTGCGGGGCGACGCCTACATCTTTGCCCTCTGTCGCGACCTACGTCTCCGAGTGTGGGCTACCAGGGTCAGTGCAGGGCAATTGCTGTTTCAAGAGAGTGAGAAATGAGGGCATAGTGTCAGAAGTGATGTGTAAATAGCTATGCAACAGCCAAAAATTGCTCTATGCCTCTGACTGAATAAAGTGTATCAAATTAAAGGGCTCTTGAAGCTGAATCCATCGCAGTTTATTTCACTCAAATCGGATCAATAGTTTGGGAGATATTAAAATTTTAAGTTCCAAAAATCAGCTCAATTTCGGGACAGTCCTTTACTATGACAATGAAGGATATGAAGGCAAAAGGGTGGACCTGTGGAAAGCAGCAATAATAAGGGTTTATGTACATGATCTGAATGATTCAAGTCATTGGTATTAAAGTTGGTGAATTTATATTTTGGGACATGACGAATCCAAAAACGGTGAAAAAAAGTGCCTCACAATTCAATTTCAAGAGATAATTAGCATACTCTTATGTAATAACTAATTAAGTATAATAATTAACTGATTTGTGCATGTTCACAGGACTTACAGATTTTAAACAATGAAATTTAGATATACCAATAGTGTACACCACTTCTCAGCATAGAATCTAACCTAATTTGATCCCTCATTTGCATAAATTGCATAACAAACTTGTTACTGTTCCTTGTTGTTTAGATACCACAATTATCCCTGAAACAATCTTCAAAATCTGCACATGGGGTTTCTTATTTGTGGTAACCTTGTTGAAATTTGTACCTGCAGCATTAGCAGATCATTGTTGTGTAATCTGATCTGCATAAATTAGCATAACGAGCATCTATAAATTTTTCATAAATTGTTTATATGAAGTTACCTGCCACATCTATTAGAATACTGAAATTCAGCTCCTGGAGCTTTGCCATTATAGTAAATTGACTGAAATGGTGTCAACCCTGTGAAGTAATTCAGTCGCATTTGCATAAATTAGCATACTAATAAAACATGCTAATTTAATTCAGTTTTGTTTTTAACTAGAACTTTCAGATTTTTAGTTTCAATGTTGTTGTTTTTGTTGCAATTACCACAGGTAACCAGGATCAATCAATGTCAATTTGTGTTCATATCGTTACCATAATATAACAAACAAGCTCGTTAGGCTAATTTATTTGCAAAAATATATACCTATCCACACAATATCAGTTTTTTGTGTTATTTGCAAAAATATATACCTATCCACACAATATCAGTTTTTTGTCCAATTCACCCTCACCAAAAAGCAGTCATTCACACATTCACACAATGATGACAAAAATATTTTTTCAAGTTTTTTTATTTATTTTAATGATTCACCAACTGCCATAAAAAAACAATTAACAGAATTCATGATGACACTGTGGTCTTCTAAGTTCTATATAAATCCATCTGGTCTGCCTGGGTTTGGGCACAGCTGCATCACTCTCACAAAAGGCTCTAGAACCTGCAACCACACAATAAAAGGAACATTAAAAAAACTGCTAAATCTTTGGATCATTATTTGAAACCAGTTATTAAAGTTAATATAAATAACATTAGAAATAAATTAAAAATAAAACTGATATTTTACTCCACTTGTTTACACTTTTTAATCTTGTTTTACTAATTTATTATTATTATTATACATCATGAGAAATGCTGGCCCCCCCCCCCCCCCCCACCCCCCTGAAAAACAACAGGTTTTCAAAAATTTCAGTTTAAAAAAGAAGAAGAAGAAGACTGAAGAGACACTTAATTAAGTCTGCAAAGCAACTCACTACCTGAAACTTAAAGGGCCATAAATATTAAATCTGGACAAACAAACAAAAAAAATCACTGATATAAATTTCAATGGGGGAAAAAAGAAGAATCTTTAAAAAGTCCAGACCAATGTAAATCAAGAAAATAGCATTGATTAAATATCTGACACCCCTCGGCTGAAGAAATAGACCTGCCCGTAGTCAAAATCCAGGTCCGATAAAAAGCACTCTGGGTGCGGCCATTACTGAGGCAGGAGTGACCAGTAGCTGGAGAGGGAATGTTCCAAGAACAATCCCCAAACTTTTATAAACTTTAACCAAATACCTGACGGAATAAACAAATCAACCGAATATTCCTCAGGTCAATGTGTTTAGCTTTAGTTTTAGTGCTTTTACTGCACTTAGATGAGAGCTGCTTTGTATTTTTAAGTCTCCTCCATCTCGCTTGATCTGGAGTCCAACGAACCTACGCGATGCGCAGGCCGAGTTTGAGAGATTTTGTTGCCACATCGTCATCATTTTAAGCCCATTACCGTCGTATTTTTCAACAAAACCACTAGTGAAATACATGCTCTTGTCGATAAAAGAACACAGAATAAGCCTGTGGGTGAACCTTTTTTCCTAAACGACCAATTTTAACAAAATATTTGAGAAAGAAATTACAACAACCGTACTTACGGCCATTACGCTGTTTTCATAGACCGCATCAAAAAAGTTCACATAACGCACGAAAGAGCGTTCTTTCTTCTGACTGGCTGTAAAGTTTAAGCCTTGTACGTCGTCATTTGCGATGTTACGAGGAGTTTGAAGAGAGCCACCCGAAACAGTGTCCTCTCGGAAATCGGTCCATGGTGCGATGCCGGCCGCTCAACCCGTAAAATGACGTTTTTTCAAAGATTATACTACTTTCAAAGGCATGAAATAAAAGAACACACAGTGTAGGCTGTAGAATATTCATTCACTCAAACGATAACACAAGCATGCAGGATGAAAAATGCAGTTTTAACTGTGCATTTTCAATTTGAAGTGATGCACCCCCCCTGGAATCCATAGTGTCCCAGGCTAAGCACAGAGGCTTTTGCATAGCTAGTGTAAAGCACTGATACAATGCACAGTTTCCTAGCTGAGGTTTTGAGTGTAAACAACCTTCTCTTTAATTTTGTAGGTTTATATCTTCCACAAAGAAAAATCTTATTTTAGCTCTGGCGAAAGTTATAAAAGAAGCTAAAATCACAAAATCGTGAATAATATTAGTAACAAAATATTTTTTTATTACTGCGTTAATATTTTATTTGTGAAAACCAGAAGATTTTTTTTGTTATGAGTTAAATATATCTGTTCTGTATTTTCATGCTTCTTGTCAGATTGTACTGTATTGTCAGTTTTGTTGTTTGCTGTTTTGTCAGGGTTTTGTTTGTTTGTTTAAATACTTTAATCCTCCATACCCCACAAGGGCCAGAGGAATAAATAGACTTGAATGTTTTAAGTGTAAGAGGGTTGGTCTCAGAGCCATACAGCTGGGAAATAATGGTTGGTAATGCAGCTGTTACTGCATTCTGCATGCACATGGAAGTTAACAAGCTGTGATTCACTTCGGCAACAGAACCTGATAAATACAGTGATAAAGCTGTCACATGCCATCTCTGTGTGGAGACTGAAGTTCAGGTGTTGAAGTTGTGTTCAAAAACATGTGGTAAATGAATGACATTGGTTGTGTTCATGGACATGTGGTAAATGAATGATGCTGTTTGTGTTCATAGACATGTGGTAAATGAATGATGCTGTTTGTGTTCATAGACATGTGGTAAATGAATGATGCTGTTTGTGTTCATAGACATGTGATAAATGAATGATGCTGTTTGTGTTCATAGACATGTGGTAAATGAATGATGCTGTTTGTGTTCAAAAACATTTGGTAAATGAATGGTAATGTTTGTGTTCATAGACATGTGGTAAATGAATGACTGTGTTCATAGACGCGGGAGTGTGTGCTGACAACCAACCTTCAAGACATGCTGGGGGATGCATCTCCATCACCTCCTTCCTCATCAGGTGTGTGGACATGGTGGTGGTGGTGGTTTGTTTGCATCAGAACTTGCTTGGACAGCTGTGTTCTGCTTGCATTTACCAGTCTCTCTTTGGCCAGCCTTGCTAAGGATTGCATCCTTGTCACAGACTGTTTTATCATTAGGGTTTTCGCATTTTGTTGTTGTGAAATTTTTTGTTTGCAATTAGTTAATAACATTAAAGCCTTACATGGATGTTAGGTGGGTTTTCTTAAGGCTGCCTTTGTATCCTGGCTGCTGTTTTAATGCCCTTTTATTTTTCAGTCAATGCACAGTGCATTAATTAACATTGCACAATGGCTTTAAAGTGAATAAGATGGAGGCAGTTAACTGGCGTTACACCACAAGTTTTTGCTGACATTTTTATGCACAGAATACACAAGTATTGCTGATGTTTTTGAGTTTGTGCTGCAGTATGCATATTTGAAAGTCTTTCAGGCATTCCGTTCAGATTTAAAGTACATACAAATATAGGGTAAACACTAAACAGTTCTGCTTTTGTGAATTTCTCAAAGGAACTTAAATCCTAACCTCAACATATAGTTTTAACTCAGAAGAAATAATAACTTTCACCTGGCATTGTTTGTGTTTGTAGTGGTACTTTGTTTTGGGATGGGTTAACATGCTACTTTTCTCTCTGTTTCTTATTCTCTTTTTCCTTGTTCTGTTCAAGTTTGATTGGTAGCTATGTACTACTTGTGTGCAGGTCATGTGATCAAACAAGTGCAGTCGTCAACAGTGAGTGCACTGACATTTTGTGTCTACATCGCCTTCCCCGACAGAAGTCAGGTAACACATGAGCACAAATGGGTGTTGTTAAGACAAGTGACCAGTTCTCAAAAGGTTACAGCTTTTAGAAAATGTTGGCACACACATTGTCTCTGAAAGCATGACATGTTGACAGGCTACATGAGTAAACAAAATATCTGGTACTTAAATGTTTATTTAAAAATAACAGGACAAAAGTTGTCCTAACACTTTTCATCATCATAACATGCATCCTTGTTTTGTTTTAATGTCTGTAATGGATGCATTTTGTGCAATTTGTCTAGATTCTGTTTTTTAGGTAAAGTTTGCATACGCCATCAGTTGATCGATGGGTTCGTTTACCTCTCTTCCTCCTTTGATTGTTTGGTTGTAATTGTCATGAAGCTGGCAAACAGTTGACAGATTGGTTCATTTACCTCTCTTCCGCCTTTGGTTGTGACTGTCATGAACCTAGTGAACAGTTGGTAGATTGCCATGTTTCCAACAGGGATGTCACAGCGTGCTGTGAAAGGAAGGATGTATATGATTGGGTCATAATTATACACCGATCATAATTGAACCATGCTGGGTATGCCCTTTTTGGTAAGAGCGTTCAGGTTGACTCCTGCAGTATGAGACTGCTGCACCTGCGATTTAAACCATGTGTTACGTGTGTTTCAGTTCATGCTGTTGGAGCCGGTAATTCGTGATGGACGACTCTCAGTCCAGCTGCATGCTGCACTGACTCAACCAGCGGTAAGCGCTGCCAAACTCAGGGACTGTTCACTGTTTTCCCACACCCTTCTTGTTCAGTTCATATTATGCATATCTTTGTAGATATTCCTTCACATTCAATCAAGTTCCAACTTTAACCCACTTGGACCCAAACCAGCCGCTGCCCTTTCGCTACAAAATCTCATGCAAAGGGAAGTAAGTGTGTCAGATGATTTTGATACACAACTTTAAAACTCAGTAACAGACACCATCTAAAAGTTTCAGCTCTCTTTGTGTTTTTCCCAGTTTGCAAATACATCGTTCTTTTGTATCCAACAGGTTTTGTTTTTTGTTTTTTCTCTCAAAAATATAAAGCATTAAAAAAATCCCAAATCAGAAATGTCAGTTTTTAGGGTGCCTACAGTGTAACAGACTTTGCAAATTTCCAGTTTGAATCTCCACAGATGAAGCTCCGTGAGTTTGTGAGGTTGCCCAGGGTAAGCAACTGAGCCGAATTTGCAGTTCAAATCTCACAGGATGAAGTTCCGACGCCATTGCTAACAATAGGGCTTTTGTTTATTTTCATGCATCTATCGTGTGTCCATCTCCTAATTTTGAAAATTCACGGCGTCTCACAAATTCCACCGAACTTTGAACAAAGGGCATTGCCAGAAGTAGTGAACAATAGCAGAAATGAGGCTACAAGTCTCACAAGAATCCTGTTCCTATTTGCATAAGCTGGGATGCCAGTATGGAGCATCTGCTAACCAGCCGCTACCAGGTGGTCTGGGGCCATGCAGTGAGAAAAAAGAGCGGGCGGTCTGGGGCAAAGTGGGTTAAAGCTTTACATGTATTTAAAGATTTCCTAATTTAGAACAAACTTTGAATGGTGAGTAATTGGTTGCCTTTTATAGCTTTATTCTCTGCTCTCAAGCAGACTGGCTGTGCTCTTGTTGCATGGGATTGTAAATAAGTGACAGAAGTCTGTTTATAGCATATTTTGAATATCCATCGAAGCAGTGCTCTTTACAGCACTATTTGATTGTTATTTGGCTGTTGCTGTGTGAAATATTGTTATTTGGCTGTTGCTGTGTGAAATTGCTGCCATATTGGCCACACTCAGTGTACAACATACAACCATGCACCAGTTTACAGTTCACTTCATTCAAAGCCACGTACATGGGGTGCATGTGAGTTTAGCTGTAATCTGCCACCTGCACTTTTGGCGGAATGACTGGGATCTTTCATGTGTTGCTGCAATGAGACGGGTGGAACGAATGCTGAAATGAGAGTCAGCAAAAATGATCTGGTGACTGGTAACCTTTCAGTCATGGGTCTGGCGCTCTACCACTGAGGGATAGTGGTGATTGTCAGTGTTTTGTTGGTGCAGGAGGACCTGATAGACTTCTGTGTGACGGCCGACCAGCTGATCACCTTGTGGACAGACAGCAATGGAGAGACTATTGCCAGGGCAGCACTTCTCACAGAGTGAGTGGTCACACTGACAAAAGGCACGGGCACCACGCATTTGTGCCTGCTGTTGCAATGCAAATGAACAGAAAGAACAGAGTACCATACCACAGAAACTGCTGCTGATGTTTATTTGCTTCAGTCAGCAAGTCAGCATGCAACTGCTGCTGGTGTTTAACATGCAGGTGCTGATGGTGTTTAACATGCAACTGCTGCTGATGTTTATTTGCTTTGGTCAGCAAGTCGGCATGCAACTGCTGCTGATGTTTTAGTATTTGCTTTGGTCAGCAAGTCGGCATGCAACTGCTGCTGATGTTTATTTGCTTTGGTCAGCAAGTCGGCATGCAACTGCTGCTGATGTTTTAGTATTTGCTTTGGTCAGCAAGTCGGCATGCAACTGCTGCTGATGTTTATTTGCTTTGGTCAGCAAGTCAGCATGCAACTGCTGCTGCTGTTTTAGTATTTGCTTCAGTCAACAAGTCAGGATGCAACTACTGCTGATGTTAGCATGCAACTGCTGCTGGTGTTCTGGTATTTGCTACAGTCAGCTTGTCAGCATGCAACTACTGCTGATGTTTATTTTCCTTCGGTCAGCAAGTCGGCATGCAACTGCTGCTGGTGTTCTGGTATTTGCTACGGTCAACAAGTGACTGATCCTGACAGAAATGTGCATGGGGAGAGCAACACTAGGTCACTACTTGTGTCCCCTTGATGATACACTAACTATGCATAGTAAGCTGTTACTGAGCAACACTTGAAATGAGTAAAATTTTGCATTGTCCAAACAAGCACATGAAGCCTGCACATTTTCTGTTTCTATGTATACAACAAGCGCATGAAGCCTGCACATTTTCTGTTTCTATGTATACAACAAGCACATGAAGCCTGCACATTTTCTGTTTCTATGTATACAACAAGCGCATGAGGCCTGCACATTTTCTGTTTCTATGTATACAACAAGCACATGAGGCCTGCACATTTTCTGTTTCTATGTATACAACAAGCACATGAGGCCTGCACATTTTCTGTTTCTATGTATACAACAAGCACATGAGGCCTGCACATTTTCTGTTTCTATGTATACAACAAGCACATGAGGCCTGCACATTTTCTGTTTCTATGTATACAACAAGCACATGAGGCCTGCAGGTGGAAGTGTTTGCACATTTTCTATTGTTATGCCAACTATTCGCTGTGGTTCCCCTTTAAGTGTTAACACTCCAGTCTCTCTTGTCGGCCAGGGGTACTCCAACCGGAGAGTGGAGAGAGCTGCTGCTGGAGCCCCCCGACACCAGTGAGCCGCTGGTGCCTGCCAACAGGGACCCCCGCGACTTCTTCCTGGAGAGCATCTTCCGACCCCATGAGTTCTCCCACCAGGACATCATCCGTGCCCTCAGCGTGAGCAAAGATACTAGACACCAAGATAGTGCAGTCCTTCTTATGGCGTAGTTTTAAAAAAAAAGGTGATGACAGATTTCCTTTGGAGAGCTCAAGAGCAGTGTGAAAGGTGAGGTTGCCATCCTGGCTCTCTGTCCCTGATAGTCCTTATGGTCTCTGTGGACGTAAAGCAACATTTAAAGAACTGTGGTCGTAAAGCAACATTTGAAGATTTCCCTACATCTGTATCAATCAAGGTAGAGCTGTCATCGATACACCTGTTAGCACAAATGTAGACATGCTCTCATTTTCAACATTTGTGTTGACATGTGTATGAGTGCCTTTATTTTCCATGTTTGTGTTGACATGTGTATCCCTGCCTTCATTTTCCATATTTATGTTCACAGGTGTATCAGTGCCTTCATTTTCCATGGTTGTGATGACATGTGTATCGCTGTCCTGACCATGTGTTTGTGTTGACTGTGTATTGCTGTGCTGATCGTGTGTCTGTGCTGACAGGTGTATCGCTGTCCTGATCGTGTGTGTTGACTGGTGTATCGCTGTCCTGTTCGTGTCTGTGCTGACTGTTGTATCGCTGTCCTGATTGTGTGTGTATCGCTGTCCTGATTGTGTGTTTGTGTTGATTGGTGTATCGTTGTCCTGATCATGTGTTTGTGTTGACAGGTGTATCACTGTCCTGATCATGTGTTTGTGTTGACAGGTATATCGACGCAGTCATGATACCAGTCAGAGTCCTGATGCCCTCCTCGTGTCTATCAACCTGCAGGAGGAGGTGATCAATGCTGTCAGTTTGGAGGTCAGTAGTTTGAGTGGGTCTGCATTAAGTTTGAGTGAGTGGGTGTGCTCAGTTTTAATGACTACACCTTTGGGCCACACAAAGTTGTATGTGCCACCTTCTCCATTACAACTAGCAGGATATCTTGGTGGTGGTGTGGCCAGCACACTTGTCTTTAACAGTAGGCTAATGCTACACAGGATCAGCATCTTTGCCTAAAATGATTTGTGTGTGTGCGCAAGTTTATTTTGTGTGGAGTGTCCCTAATACGGTTGGTTTGTACGATGTGTTTGCTTTAACACTATGACCACTGTTCAACTGTCCATTGGACAATGTGTGGAAAGACTGGGTCTGTCTTTCGGGCCACAGCTGGTTCACTGGGTGCCTGTGATTTCAGATCCGTAACTGCGCATCAGAGTACGAGATGAACGAAGACGCATATTACCAGCTGCAGTTGGAGCAGTGGGGGCGCTTCTACTCCTGCTGTTGCCAGTACCGTGAGGTGAGCACTGTCTTTTCTCACTGTTATCTTTTACACACCCCCCCCCCCCCCCCCACACACACATGCACTCGCAGGCACACCATTTTCTAATTTATTGTTCAGGTGCACACAGATTTCTGTCTTTGTGTTCCCATGAGGGTCAGAGTGTACTGTTTGTTCATAGACAGCATCACATCCAAGTTGTGTTCAGGTGGGATCCAGACTGCAAGGTGTGTTCACATACTGCATCACAGCCAAACTGTCCAAAAGCACGCATAGCGTTCTGGTTCTGTGTGTTAAGATGTGTTCACAGACTGTCACAGTCAAATTGTCCAAAAGTACACATAGCTTTCTATTTCTGTATTCAGGTGGGAACCAAACTGCAAGGTGTGTTCACAGACTGTCACTGCCAAATTGTCCGAAAGTACACACAGCATTCTGTTTCTGTGTTCAGGTGGGAGCCAAGCTGCAAGGTGTGTTCACAGACTGCGTCACAGGCCTTGTGTGCCTCATCCGCAGAGCAGCACTCACCTACCTGCGGCCGTGTGACCAGCTGGAACGGCTCTACCTCTGCGAGCAGGAGTGGCTGACACTGAAAGACCTGGAGGACATCAACTTTGCTGTGGAAGGTCAGGGGTCAACAACTGATGGGAAGGTCAGGGGTCAGGCATCGGTGTTGGGGTAGAGTGTCCAGGCTATGTGGGCTTTAGTGCGGCCATTGCAATGTGTTATGAGTCGTGCATCAAGTCTGGATGAAGATTGTAAGCTTGCTGGCTTCTGAGGTGTTCCTGTTAGTGAGCTGGGTGGTGAGGGTTGAGTGGTGAGGATTAGTGAGTTGGGTGGTGAGGGTAGGTTAGTGAGTTGGGTGGTTAGGGTTAATGATTTGGTTGGTGAGTGTTGATTAGTGAGTTGGGTGGTGAGGGTAGGTTAGTGAGTTGGGTGGTTAGGGTTAATGATTTGGGTGGTGAGTGTTGATTAGTGAGTTGGGTGGTGAGGGTAGGTTAGTGAGTTGGGTGGTGAGGGTTGATTAGTGAGTTGGGTGGTGAGTGTTGATTAGTGAGTTGGGTGGTGAGGGTAGGATAGTGAGTTGGGTGGTGAGGGTAGGTTAGTGAGTTGGGTGGTGAGGGTTGGTTAGTGAGTTGGGTGGTGAGGGTTGGTTAGTGAGTTGGGTTTTACTGTCCTGCCAGCTAGTACTACACTGGGTTGCTGCTGCTGTCCAGGTTTTACTGGTCCTTGTGCTTTGATACTGCTCCCTGTTTGGGATGGTCTGCCCCATGCCAAGCTGAGGAGAGAAGAAATGGTTTTAATTGCAGCCCTGTGCAGTTATTCCAGAAATTAACCCGCTTCCATGGGTCATAACAGATGTAATGGTTGCCATAAAATGGAACAGTTTACAACATGTAATTAGTCTGTGTGAAAGAGGGGGGAGGGGTCATGATGGTTATGTTTTCTCTGTGTTGACAGTTTGGGTTGATTTTTTGCTGCATGAGATTTTCTCCCTTGCTCAGCTGTATGAGAGCTACGGGTGATGGTGTGTTCTGTGCAGGCGTAACGCAGTATGCCGTGTGTGAAGACGTCCACAAAATCTGTGATGTCCTGCGACTCATCCGCTCAGAAATAGCAGAGGACCTGGCAGCCCAATTTGTTCTGGAACTTCAGGTGATGGAGTCCCCCAAAGAGCTGGCGCAGAGACTGGTGGACACTGTCTTCTTCCAGGATGTGTGAGTAGCTGTGTGTTTAGGGCTCATGCAGCCTGTGAGGGGGTCTCTTCCTCACTTTCATTCCAACCTGTTTGTGAAAAGTGTCTTAAAAGAGAGGTGGTCCGAGATCTGTTAATCAGTTGCAGGAAAATGTGCAGAAAGGTTTTGTGAAAAATGTCTTAAAAGAGAGGAGGTCCGTGATCCGTTGGTCGGTAGCAGGGAAATGTGAAGAAAGTTTTGTGAAGTGTTTTAAAAGAGAGTCAGCCTCTTGTTAGAGGTTCCAGCGCTTTTGCAGTTCTTTTAGACCATTCTCTAAGGAGGAATTCATTAGTGTGCTTATCTGCTTTTTCTTGGCGGGGTGGGGGGGGGGTTGCAGGTCTGTGAGATATACAGCAACCACCAACCAGCCAGACCATGTGATTGTTTCAGTGACGTGCCGTCAGAGGTGGGATCCCAGCTTGACGTGCGCCTGCAGTCAATCCGCCACCTGGTACCCTGCCTGGACCTGCTGCAGCGGCTGCTGGACGTGCAGGAGGTGCAAGAGCAGCAATCCATGATGGACGACTCAGGTAGGCTGGAGCCCCTGCCCACCCCACCCCCTACAGTGTGTTCCTCTTCATTCAGCCGTGAACTGACTGTTCTCAGCTCTAGATGCTGCACAGCTATAGTGGATGCTACAGTGTGATGCATTCTACACCTTTGTTTGTCTCACAGCAGTGGATGCTACAGTGTGATGCATTCTACACCTTTGTCTCACAGCAGTGGATGCTACAGTGTGATGCATTCTACACCTTTGTTTGTCTCACAGCAGTGGATGCTACAGTGTGATGCATTCTACACCTTTGTTTGTCTCACAGCAGTGGATGCTACAGTGTGATGCATTCTACACCTTTGTTTGTCTCACAGCAGTGGATGCTACAGTGTGATGCATTCTACACCTTTGTTTGTCTCACAGCAGTGGATGCTACAGTGTGATGCATTCTACACCTTTGTTTGTCTCACAGCAGTGGATGCTACAGTGTGATGCATGCTACACCTTTGCTTGTCTCACAGCAGTGGATGCTACATGGGAGTTCAGCTGTAGTGTGATACGTTCAGTGTAATACATTCTTCACCTTTGCTTGTCTCACAGCAGTGGATCCTACACAGCAGTTCAGCTGTAGTGTGATGTGTGCTGCTCTTTTGCTTTCCGCTTCACAGCAGCAGATGCCACACAGCAGTTCTGCTGCAGTGCAGTTTATACTACACCTTTGCTTGCCTTTTGACAGCAGTGTGTATTCCACCTTTGCTTGCCTATTTCACAGCAGTGTGTGTTCCATCTTTGCTTGCCTATTTCACAGCAGTGTGTGTTCCACCTTTGCTTGCCTATTTCACAGCAGTGTGTGTTCCACCTTTGCTTGCCTATTTCACAGCAGTGTGTGTTCCACCTTTGCTTGCCTATTTCACAGCAGTGTGTGTTCCACCTTTGCTTTTGTGTTGACAGTGGCGGACGCCACGCAGCAGCTGAGCTGCAGCCACCTGTTCACCAGTGCTGAAGCCTCCGCCATCATCTCCCGCGCCTTCCAGCAGACGTGCCTGACTCGCATGTCCTTCTTGCGCGATCTCATCGTCATGCAAGTCTTGTACCTGCGCCTTGGGGAGAAGGTGAGGGCTAGTTAGTGAGTTGGGTTTTAACATCCTGCCAGCTAGTACGATGCAGGGTTGCTGCAGCACAAAGGAGGTGATGGGGTGCAGTTGGGAGAATGTAAATTAGTCACTGATGGTGCACCAGTGATCCTGTGTCAGGGTGATGGTTTGTTATTGCTTGGTACTTATTGCCTATGAACTGAAGCCCTTGCTGCTTGGAAGATGTTCATGTTTTGGTTGGCTGGACTTGAGTATCTCCATCCTTAGCCTTGGTGTTTTTAATAGACAATTTCCAGAAATAACAGGCAAAGATAATTTGACAGTGTTTTCTTACTCCGGGAGAGTGAAGTCCCCTGAATGGAGGCAGCAGCTGAGAAGAGCCAATCTGCAACAGTTTTAGATCTTCAGGCATGGACCTATTATAATTTATACTAGACTACCAGTTGGGGGAACCCACTATCCAATCTGCATGTTCCCCACGAACAGTGAGCGCTTGATCGGCATTTCTGATGCCTTTTCTGCCTTTGTTTATGTGTATCCGTCATCTTGCCCACATGCTCACTGTACCCCCAACATGTTTATGGATATTCGTCATCTTGCCCACGTGCTCACTGTACCCCCAACAAAAGCGTGATTACTTTGCACTACACCCGCAGGCATGGACCTGTATATACAGGCCATGCCTGTAGGCACTTACCGAGTGCAGTCCCCTGGATTTCCGAAGATCGTCTATTGCAACAATAGTGTGTAGCAGCCTTTATCTCTGTCTTTAGCCTTTGATTCAGAGTCATGATTACAGCAGTATGTAGCTGGAGGCTTGGGACAGCTCACCACATTGACAGTTGTGTTCCAGCGAGCCTTGAGCCCAGCCATATGTCACAGCATCGAACAGGAGCTGCTGCCCAACTACACCAGCCTGGTCAGAAGTTACGTTCTGCTTCACTGGTCATCGCAGGTTCTCGCTGCCTCTAGTCCTACCTCCTCGCTGTAAGTCTGTGCTGGGTGGGGTAGCTCAGTGGCTGTGCTGTGTACACATAACCAAAATGACAGACAGGATTGTGATCATGATGCTGATCATCACAGTTGGTTTGCATCCCTGGTTCTGCATAAAAGGGTTTGGACAGGACCTGAGAGCATTGGAAAAGATGAATTTGAGGGGGGACGTTTCAGGCCAAGACCCAGAAAACACTTTCACTGCGAGACCAACATTCAGAGTTAGACGGCATGACCAAAGAGATTCAGACCAAAGATGTAAAGGCCTCCAAAATATTTGTGTGGGGTTAGTGGTTAACTCATTGGGAACTTTTTGCATCAAGTGGCGCATCACTCCAGTGCTTGGATGCAATGACAATTCAGTGTTCAGGGTGAAACTGCAGCCTTGACTCAGTTCCCAACAGTCATTTGTTCTGCACTTTGAATGAGTTCATGAATGGTGCGACGATGCGATGCCCACATTGCAACGTACCATTTGTGAAACACCAAGGCCCTTGAAGAAAATATTTTGTCCTGAAAATGTCTTGGAATTTTGTCTCAGTAGGCTTGTATGAAGCCTGTATGCAAGGATGGTGTTTACAGGTGAGATAGATGGCTCCAACTCACATGAAAACACAGGATGGAGTGCTGTTTTTGATTCATCACAATCAGGGTTCATGTTAACTGGTAATTTCTGGTATTTTACCTGTTAAGATCAGCATATACTGGGCAAAAAAAATCAGCAAACAGTCGGAGATACCAGCTGTTATTTTGTTTACCGAGTTCTCAAAACAAACAGAAAGAAGCACAGAGTGTGTGTAGTGTGCTGCGTGTGTGTGTGTGTATTCTTAACATGAAAGGGAGCAGGGTGTTTTTGCTAGTAGAGCTCTAATATAAACAGCTGTGTATCTGACCGGTTTCTGTGAACCAATCTCGCCACCTTATAGATGTTACACCAGTTTGAAAAATGTCTGGTGCAAACATTGGCAGTTCCATGGATTTTGTTGTTATTGAGGTTGGTTTCATTTAATGTTCCAGAACACCTTCAGAGCCTTGTATGCCTGCCAGAACATTTCAAATGCCTTTTCAGTGTACTCTTGGGAGGGGTTGGGATGGAGCTTGCAGTAATGTCTGGCTTTTGATGGTGTTTCAGAGACAGCAACATGCGACGTCTTGCCAGTCTGGAACTCAGTGAGTGTGGGGGGTTTCCAGCCACTAAACAAGGTAACTGCAGTTAGTGTTACAACACTCCTGTATGAAAAGGCTGCACACTTGAAGGTGAAAACCTGGGCAGGTGACAGGATGATACATACAACCTGTCTGGTTGACAGGATGATACAGTTACTGTCTCACTTAAGGTGACCCTGTACAGTTGACAGGATGATGCAATACAGTTACTGTCTGTCTCACCTCAAGGTGACCCTGTGCACTTGACAGGATGATACAGTACAGTTACTGTCACTTCAAGGTGACCCTGTATGGTTGACAGGATGATACAGTACAGTTACTGTCACTTCAAGGTGGCCCTGTACGGTTGACAGGATGATACAGTACAGTTACTGTCACTTCAAGGTGACCCTGTACGGTTGACAGGATGATACAGTACAGTTACTGTCACTTCAAGGTGACCCTGTACGGTTGACAGGATGATACAGTACAGTTACTGTCACTTCAAGGTGACCCTGTACGGTTGACAGGATGATACAGTACAGTTACTGTCACTTCAAGGTGACCCTGTACGGTTGACAGGATGATACAGTACAGTTACTGTCACTTCAAGGTGACCCTGTACGGTTGACAGGATGATACAGTACAGTTACTGGCTTTACTTCAAGTGACCCTGTTTTACACCCAGTCAACCATTGCGGTTATATCAGGGCGAAATATGGTTGACAGGATGATCGAGTACTTCAAGGTGATCCTGTACAGTCGACAGAATGCTATATAATAACAAACTAGAATATAAAAAACAAACATGCAAATGCACTTGCTTTATCACATGCACATACCTCCCCCGCCCCACCCCCCCGCCCACCCTTCTTTCTGACAGGTGCACTGTCACCTCTTCTTAAAAGTGATGAGTGGTTGTGCCTGTATTTTCCGTTGTTGTGGCACCCCAATTTTCCTTCAGATGGAATAAAGAGTGCTTGACTGTTCCAGCCACTTCCATAACCACAGTGCTGGAGGCCTTCATTCAAGGCGTGGGAGGCACTCGGGCCCGACAGCAGGTTGCCATGACAACCAACTGTGAGTCCCAGGCAACATGGTCACATGACCTCATGGCCTTCGTTCACTCCATCGCTGCTCTGATGTATCCTTGTTTTCCTCGTGTCGGTGAGGCCGCAAGGCAGTTTGCGGAGATGCTGCGCAGTGTAGGAGAACTTACAGGGTGGCGTTTGGACATCCCAGAACTGGAGAGGAAAGGCTTACTCTGTTTCCAGGTGACTTCTTGTTGTTTGAGGGAGGGGATGTAATGGACCAATAAGAAGACACAAGTTGGCTGTTTGGAAAAGCATTGGAGCTGTGCGAAGCAGGTAATTTGTGAGAAAGCATCTGCAACTGGAGGTGATAAGCAATTTGGGTATCTTGTGCTGATATTGTGAAGAATCATTTCTTCTTTAACCTTTCAGAATGTTTCTGGAATTAACCCCTTCTTTGCCCTGAAGTCACTTGAAAATGACCATTAAAAGTGCAAGATTTGTAACCCTTTTTGTTGTATTTTTCACAGTGGCATGTAAAAATATTTTCATCAAAGCGCGTAGCATTGAAAGCAGATGTGAAAAATAGACTTTGCAGGGATGTCTGTGCACTTTCAGCCCAGAAAGTTTACAGGCAAAAGGCAGTGAAGGTGTTAAATATTTGTGTACCTTCAGTTCAAAAGACTGGCCAGATTAGGCTCATTCCAGCTCCAGAGTGCACAAAATTATGTGCTTTGATGGAGAGAGAAAATCGGAGGATGTGTTGATGGAAATGGCAGAGCACCGCTCCCTGCCCCCCCCCCCCCCCCCCCCCCCCATTCTGCCCCCACCCCCTCATATTTTTCAGCTGTAAAAGTCTTGCTGTTATCTTGCTTCCTACCTTTGCCTTCACTTGACCAGGATTTGCTCCTTGACCTGCGCTTCAGCTGGCCTCTGAGTGATGAGACAGTTTTCCCAGAATTTCTGGCAGGGTCGTGTCAGTACATGGCTCTGCAGGAGTACGTGCGTTTGCTCCGGTCATGGTGCACTTGGAATGATGCCGCAGCCATGTTCTTCCTGGGGCTGTCCTACCTGTACTTCGAGTGAGTGCTGCTTGTGGTGTGCCGTCTCATGCTTCATTGTCTTTGTTCTTTTGTCTGTGGCTGACTAGTACGGAGGCAGAACTCTCGGGCTTCTGTTCAAAATCCAGAGCTTTTGAAGATTTTCACATTGCACATGTAATAAGTAATAACAACCTTACATGGTTTACCTACTGCAAGGAATTCTGTCTCTGTCCACTTTAAAAAAAAACTTTCCTTTTTTTTTTACCCAGTCCTCTTCAGACATTAAGTGGTATGTGTCACATCAATAGTAAATTTGACCTTTACTTGCCGTTTGATGGTTGTGACCTTCACAGTGACCAGAGGTTGAATATCCAGATTGTCACTCATGTTCATTTACATTGCCTCATGTGTTGTTTTGTCATGCTCTGTTACATCAGGTGAGAGGTGGGTGGGATGTAAATGAAACTGGTTTGAATGTTTTTTGGGAGAGTCACTCAGTTACTGTTGCAAAGACATAGCCATAACACCGTTTTGCGTTTGCAGTGAGCCTCACAAAGCTGGTCAGTGCTTCATTAGCGCCAGTGAAGGCATCGCCACGGAAACTTTCCTGGCCCAGAAGCTCCTGCGGGGTGCAGAAGGCAGCCACCGGCAGCTGACCATCACCTACTACCTCAAGGTCATCAGTCAGTTTGAGGAGTACGGCATGGCTGACATGGTCATCTCCCTGGCGAACCAGGCCATCTGTCTGGCCGACCATGACGACCCCAATGTGGTGAGGGCCTTAATTGCTTTGTGGTTAATTCTGTTGGTTCCTGAAGTTTTCCTTCACTGCCCTTCATGCCAAGATTTGTGTTTGTTATTGTTGTTTTATTTCCCCCTCTGTCGCTTGGTCCTGCTGTGAGTTCCTG
>OY757548.1:3226959-3249483 GCA_963584105.1 Alviniconcha strummeri
AGTCTGTTGGTGTGGACACTGGCGTGCTTGTGGGCGATGTTGAAGTCCACAGCCTTTCATTCTGAGCTTCGGTTCTTTCTCCCTCCTGGTCATGCTGTGACTTTTCCCCCGTTGGTGTGGCTGTTGGTGCGCTTGCAGGTGACGTTGCAGTCCAAGATGTTCAAGCAGCAGCTGGAGTTGGGTCACAACCAGGAGGCCTCACGGCCATGATGGCCAACCCCGACCCATCGCGCCGCAAGGGCTGCCTGCGCCAGCTGCTGGTCGTGCTCAGTGAGAGAGGGGAGCTGCAGGCTTTGGTGGAGTTCCCCTACAAGGATCTGGAAGATGAGGTGTGTGCGTACAATTACAAGATGGAGTGCGGGTGGGGAGGTGATAAGAATGGATGTGTGTTCATAGTCGTGATGGATGAGATACTGGTAAAGTGCTTGAAGAGAAACTGGTCTTAGCAAGAGCAATAGTATATGTGGCCTGAAGCCAGAAATTCAGCGAATCGACTTGGGTTCTAGTACCGAAACCTGCTGGAATAAAAAAAAAAATTAAAGCCAGACCAGTTCAAGGGAGAGAAGCGAGGTATAACTGGGCTTGTGTTCCCCAACAGAGTTACTCCCCTTGAACGTTTTTGGTTTGCAAAATTTTACACAGCTCTTGCACGATCATGGTTCCTCTGCAGGCACTGAAAAGGTGTGGTAGAGAAGTTGGTTCAGGTTTTGTGTGGTGAATGTACACAGTACAGTACATGCCTGAGGCCTGCAAGATGGAGATCAGTAGCGGAGCTTGTACAGCAACAGTTGCTTCCTCCCCAGGTGGTTGCAGTCTTGGAGAGCCGGGCACGCTCTGTGGATCTGACGACCCACAACTACTACAACCTCCTTTACTCCTTCCACGTCTACAGAAACAACCTGCGCAAAGGTAGGCCTTGGGCTTGACAGCAGTCTTGGTTCATAATCAATACAGCAGCTTTCAGAGTAAAAAAACACTCATCTGGAGCTTTGTGTCTTTTGGGGGGGGGGGGGGGTCTTTTCTTTTCTTTTCAAAGCCTGGAAAAGAGTGGAGAAGGTTTTTGTGTGGACTGTTGAATGGAGGGTTTTCACTGATATGTGTTCAGGTTTGGCAAAAATCGAAACTGACTGTTTAAACTAAAGCATTTGAACTCTGTATGATGGTAATGTCACTTGTTTGTATCAGATGAGTGTGTGCAGGGCTCCCCATTTTTCACATTTTAGGGGTTAGACTCACCTGTGTCTTGCAGTTTCAAAGGGTATTTTTTCACGGCCTTCCAAAAATTGTAAATGGTGTCCATATTTGGGGAGGACAAACAAGAACAACAACAGCACACATGACATTTTCTGCCGTCAAGACAGAGCATTGCAATTTAACCAAGCTGGAAAATGTGTTTGGCTCCCCATTTTTTGTGGGAGTACTTTAACCATCAGGTTTAGAATCTGGGAGATCTCACAACAGTGAATATGAAGGCTGCTCCAAGCTGAGAGTAAAGAAGCACATAATAAAACGATTTTGAGATCCTAGGTGTGTGAATACTAAAGGGTGATTTTGAGAACCTAGTGTGTGAATACTAAAGGGTGATTTTGAGAACCTAGTGTGTGAATACTAAAGGGTGATTTTGAGATCCTAGTGTGTGAATACTAAAGGGTGATTTGAGATCCTAGTGTGTGAATACTAAAGGATGGTTTTGAGATCCTAGTGTGTGAATACTAAAGGGTGATTTTGAGATCCTAGTGTGTGAATACTAAAGGGTGATTTTGATATCTTAGTGTGTGAATACTAAAAGGTGATTTTGAGATCCTAGCGTGTGAATTTGAAAGGGTAACTGAGATCCTAGTGTGTGAATACTGAAGGGTGACTGAGGTCCAAGTGTGTGAACACACACAGATTTTTTGGTTTTTGGTGGAGCCCTGGACTAAGCAACAACACAATTCTGTTTTTCGGAAACAGATTTTGGGCTGGTTCACAATCATGCCTGACTTTCCAGTTTTGAATGTACATTGCCTACACAGTTGTTGTTGTTTTTCACTTTTTGAGGGGTTAGTTTTCATTCATCGTATTGATTGGTGGTGTTGATGGTCAGCGTAACAAGCATGTGGTGGAGATGTTAGCCAGGCATAGAGGTGATGACCACGGCCTCCCTCCCTGTGCAGCGGCCAGTGTGATGTACGAGCATGGACTGCGGTTTGGGGCGAGAGATGTCTGGGGTGAGGGCTCTGCAACGCCAGGCCCAGTGCTACCTGGTGGCCATGAACACCCTCAGGCTGGTGCAGCCCGAGTACGCCTGGATCATCCAACCCCTGCTGCACAGCATGGAGGTCAGTCAGCTCTCAACAGTTCTGATGGGGGGGGGGGGGTACATCCTGAAGCTGGGGGGGGGGGGGGGGGGGGGGATAACCAACTATGCCTGGATTGTGTGTGCGGTGGGGGGTTGTTCTGAAGCTGGTGCATCCCAAGTATGCCTGAATTGTCTTTGGGGGGGGGGGGGGGGGGGGGGGGGGGTGGAGCCTGGGAACAGCTGGATTGTCAGACCTGTACTGCATGACATGGGGTCTTGAAGGCTGGTAAGTGGTATCTGAACTCGTAAAACCTTTTTGTGTGTTGGTTTTTTGTTGTTGTGTGGGTTGCTGTTGTTGTTTTTGGGGGAGTGGGGGTGGGGGGCTCATGTTCAGAGGATATTACTGTTGTTATTTTATAGATTTCGCAGTGTGTACAGCCAAAGAGCAACTGAGTGGCCAGACCTGTACTCCACAGCACAGAGGGAGGCTGTGTGGGTAGGGAGGGGGTAGTCTTGATACTGCCTGTATATGCCCAGTACACCAGTACTGTGTGGGTAGGGAGGGGTAGTCTTGATACTGCCTGTACATGCCCAGTACAACAGTACTGTGTGGGGAGAGAGGGGGTAGAGTCTCGATGCTGCCTGTACATGCCCAGTACACCAGTACTGTGTGGGGAGAGAGGGGGTAGAGTCTCGATGCTGCCTGTACATGCCCAGTACTGTACACCAGCGCTGTGAAAACCTGAAATAAACTGCTTGGCAAGGGGGGGGAAGTTTATGGTCTTGAAGCTTGCTCAGCCGGAGTTACCTGGAGTGTGGCACCTGTGCTGCTTGGCTTGGAGCTGCAAATATTAGTTTGATGACAGGTCCCCCAGTGCTGTACAAGACAGATTGCATCATTGAAGTAGCAGCAATACATTTTGAGATTGGCTGTGTCAGAAAAAGTCGGACTGTCGTTTTGCTGTACTTTTTTTTCAATCCTGTTCAACCTTGCAGCGAACAGCATGCAAAACTGCAGCTGAAATTACAGAATTGAATGCTATTCTTGTGCATGTCATATTTTGTGAAAGACGGACATTGTTTCTGTGCAGTCATCGCTGATGCACAGAGGGGGTGGTGACAGTCCCAAACACTCTGTGGATGGGGTGGAGAAACAGCCTGCCCAGGGTAGGTGCCTCAGCTTCCAACTTTTTCTCAGTCTCCCAGCATAAAGCATTGTTCCATGCTGTATCAGCTTGGGGCCAGGCGACAGTATGCAAGTAACACCTTGGGGCCAGGTCACTGTATGCAAGTAACACCTTGGGGCCAGGTCACTGTATGCAAGTAACACCTTGGGGCCAGGTGACAGCATGCAAGAAACACCTTGGGGCCAGGTCATAGTATGCAAGTAACACCTTGGGGCCAGGTGACAGCATGCAAGTAACACCTTGGGGCCAGGTCACTGTATGCAAGTAACACCTTGGGGCCAGGTGACAGCATGCAAGTAACACCTTGGGGCCAGGTCATAGTATGCAAGTAACACCTTGGGGCCAGGTGACAGCATGCAAGTAACACCTTGGGGCCAGGTCACTGTATGCAAGTAACACCTTGGGGCCAGGTCATAGTATGCAAGTAACACCTTGGGGCCAGGTCATAGTATGCAAGTAACACCTTGGGGCCAGGTCATAGTATGCAAGTAACACCTTGGGGCCAGGTGACAGCATGCAAGTAACACCTTGGGGCCAGGTCATAGTATGCAAGTAACACCTTGGGGCCAGGTGACAGCATGCAAGTAACACCTTGGGGCCAGGTCACTGTATGCAAGTAACACCTTGGGGCCAGGTCATAGTATGCAAGTAACACCTTGGGGCCAGGTCATAGTATGCAAGTAACACCTTGGGGCCAGGTCATAGTATGCAAGTAACACCTTGGGGCCAGGTCTCTGTATAACAAATAACAGCTGAGCACTTGCTGTGGCCCGGCAACGTGTACACAGTTAAACGCTCTTCTTAATATACCGTGTTGTCACTTTGCCAAGACATTGCTTGGGCTTTACTTCCTTGAAGTCACCTGGTAAGTCAGGTTGCATGAAGTCTTTGCAATGTGGGCGAAGCTGACTGGCTGATCAGTTTGTCAGCCATGACCAGGTCATCGGCCGTTGTTTACCGCACTGTCTCAACCTGCCACCAATGTGAATAAAAAAGTTTTTGTTGCTCAGTTGGAGCATCAGTGGGTGCAACCCAGCTGATACCAGTTGCAAGCATTTCTGGAAACTGTGTTGAAATTGTTTTCAGATGAATCTTACTGAGAACAACATGAATTAGTGGAGAAATGCCAAAGCAGTGACGGAACAGAGTTCCTGTTGAAATACAAATCTGAGTCCAACATAGTGGAGTTTTCTGTTTCCAAAATATCTTCTACATACTACCAGTATTGCTACTTGGACTTTTCAGTGGCCCATGGTGGCAAAAATGATGTCAGTGAAAATCACTGCCCTTGGTCTGTGGCTGAAAATACTCAGACCTTTTTTCAAAATACAACCATTTTTTAAATATATTTTTTTAAGTGTACTCTTATCTGTATTTGAGTGTAGCCAAAGTGGAGGACTGCCTGGGGCAGGTGCAGCCATGTTTCATTCCCTCATTTGCTTATCTGTCGTGGAAGCTGAACTACAGCTGTGCACCAGTTATTGATGCAAAACAGTCTTTTTTGTAGGCAGTAGCCACTTCCCCTCTCACCCTGCTGTTTTCCTCCACTGTAAGCCAGCTCTGGCCTGTTGAATTTAGTGTTATAGATTGTGTATTAGTCTGCTACTTGTGTGTTGCATGGCTATGGGTGTGCACATGGGCAGGATGTTGTGCTGGTCAAAAAGTAGTATTACCTTACTCATGTGTCTCCAGGCAAGAGAAAGGTGCAGATCGTGGAGCTGCGGCACCTGGAGAAGGACTACCTCCTCCTGGATGCCCGTCTGCGCCTCATCCGCAAAAACACAGACCCAGCTCTGGCCTCGGGTACGTGTAGGATTTTGGAGTTCACTCCTCTGTTTTGCCCATTTTTTTAATTTTATTTTTTCAGGTTTAATTTTGAGACCAGATAAAGGGAAGACATGTTTGAGGTGATCGGGTACATTCTAGGCAGTGGGAGTCTGGAGTTCTGTCATCTTGTGCATGTGTCGTCAGTGACAGCGTTTAGAATAACCTGAAGAATTGTTACCACCTTTAACTTAGTTTAAGCTAACAGTTTTTTGTCTTGTTTATCAAGTACTTTCTGTCTTGATATTTATGTGACATGATGTCAACAAACAATAATAACAATAACAAAAGTATAGATTCAGCTGCCTGCTGAATGGTGAGGAAGAATGTCCTCATTGTCCTGTGGTGGATGGAAGAATGGGTTTGGGTGACTTCTGAGGAGTTACTGATGGAAGTTTGACATTAAAAATGCATGCAGAATGGGGTAATTTTGGTCTGGTTTATCAGTTACTTCCTTACTCACGGCAGTCCAGTCTCAGCTAATTCCCACTCTTTAGTTGACCGGCTCACCCCCATTGCACTCAGCTTGACCCCAGGTCACGCCTGACATTCCAGCGTGGCATCTGGCACCGGTGGAAACTAGGTCTTATTACTTGTAGGAAGCAGATCTTGCAGCATTTTGTGGCAATTTCAATCGTATGCTGTGGCAAAGCCCGGATTTTTGATTGCATGAGTGTTGGTGTGTTTATTAGTCCAGTCTCTTCTTTTTTGAAGCCAGTTATTCATTTTCGTGATTCAGTCCTGTAAGCTGTGATACAATGACTTAGCTGGTGTATGTGTGCATCCCTTTTCCATCATGGAGAGCGGTTTTTCAGCTGACCATTTATTAACTGAACACACAAGGAGAATCAATTCTCTTTGTAGACTGTGTGGAGAACGTGTGAAAAGAGGTGAGAAGGATAGAAACAGAAGTAAAGGGGACCTGTTGTACTCAGTATTCTAACGAAATTCTATCAATTTTTGGAATGAACGTTGTCGAAGATACAGACCATAAACATTCTAGTTTCTTGTGCAAAAAATGTCAGTGTAGGCTTGTGAACTTTAAAAACAGAAAAAATTCTTGTGAAAAAGCAGTAGAAACTGCGTTGGACAGTTTTGAAAAAGCTTGTGGTATCTGGACTCATTACGATGAGTCAGTGTCAACTGGTCAGTGTGCAGCTTGTTCCCACTTTGACAAGAAATGCAGAGCAGGCAGGCCCTAAAAGAAGAACAAAAAGACGCAGAAGAGGAAACAGCCAAGCAATGATTCTACTCTTGACTTAACGTTTTCCCCAACATTTGATTCTGCATCAACTCCAGTCAAGAGAATGAAAATATCGAACACTATGCAAACGTCTCCAATTACACCAGACGTCACTGATGCAACAACGTCGCCGTTCGTAAAAGAGACATTGAGACAAGTGCATGAACTAAGCGCGCCACTTTCTAAAGACGAAGAAGCCTACTTGACAAAGCTGAACAGGATCAAAATGAACCAGTCAAGTGATAAAGTCACCATTCGATGCAAGACTGGTGGACAGCCACTAGTTTTCAAGAAGATTACACAGCCACGCAAACCATCTACCCAGGCAACTTCTCCACTGAAAAAGAAACGAGTCAAGTTTATGGACAGACTAAGGATGAATTTGTCTGGAAACACAGCAGACGACGCCGTTAAACAACAGGGGGCAGAATTGAAAAGCACTACAAAGCCTAAAAGAAAAAGAATTCTCGAAGCTGCAGGATGTAAGTTAGGTACTGTTTCTGAGAAGGAAGGGCCAGCTCTTCGGATGAAACTTGGATTGAGCTTGACAAAATACAGAGTGCAGAAAAAATTCTTCAGGAGTATCAGGGTTAGATTCGCGAGCGAACAGAAAGAAAGACAACAGCAAACTGAAGCAATGTGTGGCGAAATTCGTGTGGAGAGGAGGAGTCTTGAATTTTGGAATGAAAACGACAGTACATATGATCTTGAACAAACACCAGTAGCCACCATTACAGACATTCCACAATATGTCACTGAGCTGCTTGACCAGTACGACAAGGAAAACCAGCTTACATGGCACAACAGCACAATACCCGAAGATGAAGTGTGGGTGAAACTGGGAGGGGACCATGGCGGGGGAACATTCAAGTTAATGCTTCAGATTGCTAATCTTAGAAGGCCCAATTCAAAGCACAACACCTGTCTCCTGGCAATTGCGGAATGTAAAGATACCCCTGACAATCTGAGGTGAATCATTGGCCCCTACAAACACCAAATTACAGAGCTAGAGACGATGCAATGGAGAGACAAAAACATCCGTCTTTTCTGGTTTGGTGACTATGAATTTCTCCTGAAATGTTTTGGATTGTCAGGGGCACAGGCAAACCATCCATGCCTATTTTGTACTGCATCCAGGACACAGATGCTAGCACCACCACAGTTTAATGAGGGTAACATCACTTCAAGAAGTCTTAGGCAAATAAGGACAGATTACAGAAAGTACTGCCGTCTGGGAAAGAACAAGAAACATGCAAAAAGAAACGTTGTTAGAAAACCACTGATAGATTTTGAACCATCAGAGCAAGTTGCACCACCTTACTTACATATACTGCTAGGGGTAGTAAAAAAGCTCCACGATCTGCTTGAAAAAGAATGCCATTCCCTCGATAAGTTGATTGCCAACTCACTGGCCTGTGCAGACAGAGTAGTTGATTTCAAGAGCACCCTGGCATTTGAAGACTATGTGCGGCAACTCAAGAAGACGAGGAAAATGAAAAGGGAAAAAAGTCATCTCCAGCAGCGTCTTCTTGAGCTCCCTCGACAGCTAAGTGACAGCTTGCCACTGACCGTACTGCAGAAACGGACAGAGAAACTGTCAACCAAAATAAAAAAAACTGCAGGACGAGATTGACCATCTGACGTCGCACAACACATTACCTGTGCTAGCAGGTCCAGTGACAGGCAACTTAGATTCAGTTCTCCGTAAATACAAGATCTACCCACAGGTGTACCACAGCAGAGCCTTCATAGGGAACCACTGTCATAAATACTTGGTGGCCAAGGTGTACCAAGGTATCCGTGACAGCATCATCACAAAGGCAGAGGAACTGTGTGATCACACGAGTGTTGCTGTCAGAGCACAAGCAATTTGTGACAAGTTTAAAGACCTGAACTGCCTGTTCTCCGATGTACATTGCCGCATTTCACACCCAAATCCAGTAAGTGAAGAGGAGACAGGTGAGATGCAAGGCATGATCAACATCTACATGTCTTTCTATCGGAGAGAATTCCCAGAGGTCCGCATCATCCCAAAACAACACCTGTTGGAATCACACTGTGTCCCATGGATCCAGAGATGGGGATTTGGGTTGTCTCTGCATGGGCAGCAAGGTGGGGAAGAGACACACGCTACCATCAACTGCCTAAAGAGGCGTGTTTGGGGACTGTGGAGCAAGGAGCAGCAGCTCAGAGTATTAATGAAAGAACACATGGCAATAGTGTCACCTCTCTTCCACGGGCTGATGCCGTCTTCACACAACAACAAAACGTAACTGTATGCTTCGTAAGTGTTACATGTGTTTCAGACTTGAGTGTCTGTATAATAGTTTTTATTTTCGTGTTCATTGTTTTGAATGTATGGGTACCTTTTACTGCGGCAGTGAAAACAAACTAGTGACACATGTAGGGAAAAAACAACAACATAGATACCGCAAATATTGTAAACCACCGTCATGTTTGATATGACTTGTAGCAAATTACTGTGAGTACCGCACAACGTGTGACGCGTCTCTAAGGAAAAGAAGCACTGTGAGTATGAGTAGTGTCTGAAATGCCTGGAGTGCATGTGTTCTCGTGAATGGATTACTGTTCGTCGAGTGATTAATGAGGCCCGCTTCAAGCGTAAGGTAGGTGAATCATGACTTTTGGCTTGATGTCACTAAAGTAGATGCATGTAGGTTTGTGAGCATGGCATTATTACTGTTGCAAAAATCCGTTTGCATGACTTAGCATCATGGGAAAAACATGGAAAAATTAGGTCGGTGACGGAGTGCTCAAATCTCCGCGATTTCTGTGTTGTTTTTTTGTGTCTTGTACAGCATGCATTTTGCTATTTTATATGGCATGTTTAGTGTCAACAGAAACCTTGTTCTTTTCTCTACAGAGCTCATTTGATACAAAATCTTTAGCTGCAAGTCTTAATGAGTAAAATACTTTGCAATCAACCACCCCAATTTTGCTGCTTTGTCCCTTCACCCACTCTCGCTGACCGCAGCGCTGTTACCACCACGGTGCGTGCAGCATAGCAAGGTCAGCGCGTGGCACTCCCTGTGTACAGCGCGCTTCGGTCTGTGTGAAGTGCAGGTGTGCACTAGTCTCTAGGGTCAGCGTGGGTTATAGTCAGCCGGCCACTTGCCCGTTGTTTATCTTACAGCATCCGTCGCTGCTAGCAGGCAGTGGCGAAAACTAAAGGGAAAGTTTCGGACTGCCGTGTGCTGTGTGGCCCTTACCATGGAAACAGCAGGTTTATCAGTTACTTCCTTACTATGGGGCCCTTACCATGGAAACCGCTGGTTTATCAGTTACTTCCTTCCTATGTGGCCCTTACAATGGAAACTGCTGGTTTATCAGTTACTTCCTTACTATGTGGCCCTTACCATGGAAACAGCTGGTTTATCAGTTACTTCCTTACTATGTGGTCCTTACCATAAAAACAGCTGGTTTATCAGTTACTTCCTTACTATGTGGCCCTTACCATGGAAACAGCTGGTTTATCAGTTACTTCCTTACTATGTGGCCCTTACCATGGAAACAGTCAGCAGGTTATCAGTTACTTCCTTACTATGTGGTCCTTACCATGGAAACCGCTGGTTTATCAGTTACTTCCTTACTATGTGGTCCTTACCGTGGAAACAGCTGGTTTATCAGTTACTTCCTTACTATGTGGTCCTTACCATGGAAACAGCTGGTTTATCAGTTACTTCCTTACTTAGTGGCCATCACCATGAAAATGTTCAGCCAGTCTCCTGATTACATTTGCACTGTGCTTTCTCCTTTTCTAACAGCATACAGATACTTCTGTCCTGCACACACAAGGAGCGCGTTCAGTTTCACAACACATGTAAAGTTTTAGAGTCTGTCTCTGGTTGGTTTACTGGGGACAAACTGTTCAAATGTATCATACACCAGGGCATCATCATTTCATCAGTGGACAAATTTAACTTTTGCACTGGCCTATACACAGTGGAAAATGTCACTTTGCAGGTGTTTGAATAAAGACCTGATTTTGAAGGGTTTGTCATTGTCAGGATGGTCATGAGGTACATTGTTCTAATTGTCAATCAGATGGAATCCCGTGATAATTTAGTAAAAAAGATATTTTTCCTAAGTATGAGTAAGTCCAAACCCTGATCAGTGTGAATACTGTTTTTTTCTGCCAACTATGACTTGCAAAGTTACATTGTTACAGTGTGTGAAATTAGTATGAAGCCATATTTGCATGTCAAGCCTGTATTCTTGTATTTTTGGACAATCCCAAATGTGTAATGTTGTTTCATCAGTATGGTTACAAAGAGAACAGTTTGGAGTCTGCTAATTTTCTCAAATATAGAAAATGCCCACACACCTTCTCAGTGCAACAGTCAGAGTGTACTCTTTAATTGCTCCCTGCCACCTGTCTGATCTGACCTCATTAGCCCTGCTGGGGTCAGTTTTAGGCCAGCCAGGGATTTCTAGGGGCCCATTGCCTGGCTACAAGAGGGTTTCAAAATGGCGGCTGCAGCTTCAAGATTCAACCCCCTTCCTGTTACTTTCACAAAGATTTTGCACCACTCTTTACACCTCAGCATCTTTGGGATGTTATCTCCTGTTTACTCACATGCCAGACTGTCCCCTGGCACCTCTTGGTCAAGTCTGACAGCGGTAATTTATGTTTTGTTAGGTTGTAAACATTGATGGTGCCACAATCAATTCCTCCCATCCTTTTCAATTGAGGGAAATTATCAGACTTCATAAATCAAGACCTGAGGTTTTCCCAGATGGTGTGTAGTGGTCTCTGCACTCTCCAGGCTCTGTTCGTCACATTGCATGCTGACAAACATGGGAGTAATTAGCTGACAGGTCAGGAGGGGCTGTAAATGAGAACCCGGTGTCAGTATCCCTAACATTTGGTCTTGCCCACAGGCAGATACACAACACCTTGTTGTGGAATGGATACCAGTGTTTTTGATAGTACTCGTGCAATGTTTTGAATTCTATTTAAGTTGTTTTATTGACAAAACTTTATAGAAGTAAAATGTAAGGAATATAACAGTACACAGTGGGTGTGCTGTAGAGTAGCTGAGTTGCGCTTACACTGCTGAAGGGTGTGGACTACCACTGGTGGACTACCACTGGTATTACACTGATGTTTGTTTACCAATAAGTGCCAAACAGAAGTTTTTGCAGTCAAACTAAGAACAGCACCATAAAGTACAACTACTAGTACTACTAAACAGACATACAAAGTGGTTTCAGAAAGTAAATTGAATTACCTTGGCTGTGGTGGTCTGGAACTTCTGTTTGGCACTTATTGGTAAACAAACATCAGTGTAATACTAATAGTAAGTAAAGATTCAACCATGCATGCCCCTTTTGACTCCACTAACAGTTGTTTTTTTCCTGCCAAAACAAATTTCGCTAAAGTGTCAAAAGCGCTATGTTTGACATCTGCAGTTTCTACAAAGATATCTCAGTAACTTCTTTAACTGCAATGAAGACCCAAAGACACAAATGACCCTGTAACCCCAAATCCCCCACTGTGTACTGTCAGCCGTGCACTGCCACAGGCAACAGAGTCAGATTCCTGCTGACACAGAGCTAAATAGCTGTGTGATGATGAGTTGATGCTTAATGTCCTCAGATGTCATTTGACATATTACTTTATTAGGGACAAGTTGTGACCAATGCCGAAGCACGGTTCAATAAAATCCACATACGTAAGGTGTATGTGTGTTTAGCTGTAACCTGCCACCTGCACTTTTGGCAGAATGACCGGGATTTTTTACGTGCTACTGTGGTAACACGGGGGTGGAACGGATACCGAAATAAGAGTCAGCACAGAAAGTCGACCCTGGAGAAGAAAATTCTCCCGCCGTTCCAGCAGGGATTCGAACCCGCGACCTTTCAATCACGAGTCCGGTGCTCTAACCACTGAGCTATCCCCGCCCCCCTATAGCTGTGTGGCGTGCCTGGCGCTATTTATAGCTAGCCGGCCCAGAAAACTAAAGGGCTGCTTTAGAGAAGGTGTGCCCAGTGGGGAATTCATATTTAATTTACTAAATCTTGTTTTGGCATTTGATATGATCATTGTATGTTAGGACTGTCCGTTTTACAGTTGTGTTTTATTATATATATTTCAGGTCCAACACCAGGAGCAGATGAAATGGTTGGGATGCTAGTGAACAATGGACTCTATGACATGGCTGTCATTGTGTGTCAAGCTTACGGTCTGCAGCTGCATACTGTCTTCACTTCTCTCTCACTTAGGTAAGCCGTAATTGTCATGCCCCAATACACCTGCTGTCATAGTTTGACAGACCTCTTGTCAGAGCAGACAGCTGTGGTTAACTGAATGCATGTGTTCTGTGCTAGCTGTTATAGAAATGTATCCATTGTTTGACATTAGACTTGTGCTGAAATGTGTCCATTGCTTTTGCTTGACGTTAGCATCATGCTGAAATGTATCCCTTGCTTAACTTTAGCATCATGCTGAAATGTATCCATTGCTTAATGTTAGCACCATGCTGTTCTCTGCTCAGTACAACCAACTGCTTTATGGTTGGCCCTATGAAGTTATACCACACCTCTTACCTGGCATCATATTACACCTGTTAGTGTTACCTAAGGCGACCATTGTGACTCACACCACATGTATTATTTTCACAGGCAGTAAGTTATACCACACCAACTACCCAAGGTTTTCTATCTAACATCATAATAATAATAGGGGAATTTATAGAGCACTTTCAGAATCTCAAAGCACTTTACAACTTAAAGAAAAACATACAAAGCACAAATATCCATAATATAATGAATCAGTAGTATACAAGCTTACAAAACATACAAATATTGTTTACAAACATCTTCATGCAAAACAAGACAAAAAACATGTGCACATAAAATCACACACACACACACACACAAAAGTTCACATGCACACAATGCCAATAAAAAGCACACAAACACACAGCTGAAAAAGACACCTGCGCTCTTGAATAGGGACTGTTTTGACATGGTTGTGTTTGCTGTTGATGGTTGTGTTCACAACTGTGAGCTAGCATTGTTGTAACTGTGATTTGTTTGGAGCTGGTGTAGAAAATTTTTGAATGTGCAATTCGTCCTGAGCTGACCCTGTGTGGTTGTCAGGTATTGAAGCTCAAGAACCTTTTCCTGATCACAGGTGTGTCAGCTTGGCACGCTCCAGTTCCTACTTCATGCTGGGAGACAACAACGAAACAGCGGAGGCGTGGGATTGGCTGAGGGAAAATGACAACCATTCCAGTACTCGGTCCCAAGACAGCAGGTACCACAGACAGTCCCACACTTTACCCTTTGCCACAGTCCCACATTGTGTCTTTTGCCACAGTCCCACATTTTACCTTTTGCCACAGTCCCACACTTTACCTTTTGCCACAGTCCCACACTTTACCTTTACCTTTGCCACAGTCTCTCACTTTGCCCTTTGCCAGTCCCACACTTTGTCTTTTGCCGCAGTCCCACATTTTACCCTTTGTCACAGTCCCACACTTTATGCTTTGCCACAGTCCCACATTCTGTCTTTTGCCACAGTCCCACATTTTACCCTTTGCTGCAGTCCCACTTTGCCACAGTCCCACACTTTACCCTTTACCACAGTCCCACACTTTACTCTTTGCCACAGTCCTAGACTGCCCTTTGCCACACTCCTAAACTTTGCCCTTTGCCACACTCCTAGACTTTGCCACATTCCCACACTTACGCTTTGCCACAGACCCTTATTTTGTCTTTTGCCACAGTCCCACACTTTGCCTTTTGCCACAGTCCCCCACTTTGCCTTTTGCCACAGTCCCACACTTTGCCTTTTTGCCACAGTCCCACACTTTACCCTTTGCCACAGTCCTAGACTTTGCCTTGTGCTAGTGCAGTGTGAGTCTTGCTTCAAGACTGTCTGTGTCATTCAGTAAGGCCCAAAGTACCAGTCATTCAACAAGGCCCAAAGCACCAGTCCCCTGTCTGTATCATTCAGCAAGCCCAAAGCACCAGTCCCCTGTCTGTGTCATTCAGCAAGGCCCAAAGCACCTGTCATTCAACAAGGCCCAAAGCACCAGTCCCCTGTCTGTGTCATTCAGCAAGACCCAAAGCACCAGTCCCAGACATTGTTCTTTGCTACAGCTGAGTCTTGCCACAAGACATACTCAGTGTAACAAGTGCTTGATGTATAGAGCTTTTATCCCCAGATCTGAAACGTTGAAGTGTGATTGTTAGACACAGGGAGTAATAAAGTTATTCTCCAGTGGAAGTGAACTGTGTGTTCACATGGATTAGATGCAGCAAAGTCTAACATGCAAGGTGGAAAGGGGCAGTGGTGACAGCTGTCTCTCCATCCTTAATTTGGTTCCTGTAGGAGGTACTGTAGGGATCATGGCTGTCTGTGTGATGAATCAATGTGTTGGAGTGACTGATGTGTCAGCACAGGTCAGTACTGTCTGTGATGCATTTGATGCTGATGGGTTCAGCATGACATCAGCATGGGTCAGTGCAGTCTGTGATTGCTTTCCGCGCATCTCCTGCTCAAAGTCTATACACAGAAGCACATGAACCGTCGTTAACCACTCGCCGATTAAAATTGTCTTTAAACTATGTTCTTAAACTCAAATTCCTGCCAGAAAACCCAGCCTACAGTTGTGTTTTTGAACCCAAAACACCAAATTATTTGAAGAATCGGAGTCAAAGGTTCCATCTCTTGGCATCCGCATTCTTCCCCACTCGGAGAAATCCAAACTTAACCTAAATTTGGTAGACGATGCTTCCTCATTGCCACATTGGATATCATCCCCTGGAAGCTTTCAGTTCCTGCAGTCCGTTTTGACCTAGCCAGTTTTAAAAAAGACAACAAACCCAGAAATATATGAACAGCTCTATTTACAACTTATCTCTGAATACCCTTTATCAGATTTTTTTTCTCTCCAGTGGTTCTAAAACAGAGGAAGGAGTTTCTGCGGCGGCTGTATCCACAAAACGAATTAAAAAAACTTTTACATGTCGGCTTCTAGACGACAGTTCAATATATACAGCAGAGCTGAGGGCTATTCTTTTAGCTCACAAACATGTTTATTATTCCAAAGAAAAATAATTTTGGTATTATCTGATTCCCTTTCATCGTGACAGTCTATATTAAACCTAAAATATGATCATCCAGTTTTAGTTCAGATTTTAGAATTATATACAGAAATGACAAGAGAGGGGAGAGAGATTGTTTTTATCTGGGTTCCCGGCCATGTTGGCATTAGGGGAAATTCTGCTGCAGATTCTGCAGCTAAGGATGCCCTTGATGGCGACATCTCAGTTGAGCTCATCCCATTCTCAGACCTAAAACCACACACAAATAAATATATATTAGAACTGTGGCAGTCTGAGTGGGAGGAGTTCCCGGAAAATAAATTATATAAGATATTCCCAGTAAGATTCAATCCCCTTCCTCTTACTTTCACAAAGATTGTGCACCACTCTTCACACCTCAGCATCTTTGGGATGATATCTCCTGTTTACTCACATGCCAGACTGTCCCCTGGCACCTCTTGGTCAAGTCTGACAGCAGTAATTTATGTTTTGTTAGGTTGTAAACATTGATGGTGCCACAATCAATTCCTCCCTTCCTTTTCATTTGAGGGAAATTATCAGACCTCATAAATCAAGACCAGAAGTTTTCCCAGATGGTGTGTAGTGGTCTCCTTGTTGTGGAATGGATAACTGTGCTTGGATACCAGTGTTTTTGATAGTACTCGGGCGATGTTTTGGATTCTATTTCAGTTGTTTTGTTGACAAAACTTTATAGAAGTGTAATGGTGTGGAGTGGTCAAAGGACAAGACACAGGCAGCGGAGTCAATAAAGTGGAGACCACAGCAGGCGCCGGTATGGCAGCAATCAGTTTTTACTTGTTCAGCCGCAGACAGTTTTCAGCACACACCCAAAATCCTCACGCTCACGCGTAGATAAGAGAACGGCGCGGGCCACAGGGAACACACGCTATCGCTACAGTAAAAACGGCCCTCTGGACCACAAAATGGCTGACAATTGTGTTTCCCTGGCCCGCACAAATACACTTTCCTCTACAATAACTAAACTAATTAAAACATCAAAAACATCAAATAAAAGCTACAGTTACCATCTTTTAAACTGTATAAACAAAATGTACACACATGACTTATTTTATTTACAACAAGAGTGGGAAGCGTGGCCTGCGCCTGTCTATATACAGATTCGTACAACTAAATCACAACTAACACAATGTACAAAATATAAACGTCACTAAAACTTACATCGGAATAAAGAGCACGCTCCCACGGTTAAAATGGTACATAACAATTACAATACAACGCTCTGTAAGAGAAGCAAGACAAACTCAAAGACTAGCATTAAAACAGTCGGTGCGAACTTTCGCCTGGGGTGCGTAACCTTAGTCGCAGCAGCGCTGATAGTGAGATTAAATAGTCTATGAATACAACTTAGCTTCTACAGTACACAATACTTAATAAGTTAATTTCAACCCAAAATAAACACTAAACATGAAGTCAGCTAAGTAAAATACTATACGACAACGCATTGATCGACACGGAATTACTTTAATCGAATCAAAACAACATTTCACTACCATTTACTAGTACTAAACAAAGCGCGCCATGCAGACGACGGCTATAAAAGAATGGACCTAGAGAGGCATCGGCTACTCAGTAATTAAGCTCGATCCGGCGTCTGAATAAACGTTAAATAAACATTCTAAGATGCCAAAATATATTACTCATGGCTTGGTGCATAAAAAGGACTAAGTAAACAAAGAGTAGGTAAACAAACAAGCGGTCAAAATGTTAAGGGAGAAAAACAGATTTGAAAAAGGCGCGCACTGGCGGCTATCGCCGGTCGGCTGTGTGAAGGCCATGTGGCGTTACGCCACACGCCGCGCTTCAAAACAAAAGCGTCGTCTGCTCCGGTTCCCGGGTTACTAAAGTACAGTAATGAAATTGCATTGATCCGTTAAGCGGAGCGGGATTATTGTAAAACGTACAAAGAGCACTTGCTCACAGAAGTAAAGTGTAAGGAATATAACAGTACACAATGGGTGTGCTGTAGAGTAGCTGAGTTCTGCTTATCACTGCTGAAGGGTGTGGACTACCAGACCACCACAGCCAAGGTAATTCAATTTACTTTCTGAAACCACTTTGCATGTCTGTCTAGTAGTAGTTGTACTTTACGGTGCCGTTCTTAGTTTGAGTGCAAAAACCTCTGTTTGGTGCTTATTGGTACAAAACATCAGTGTAATAGTAAGTAAAGATTCAACCATGCATGCCCCTTTTGACTCCACTAACAGTTGTTTTTTTCCTTCCAAAACAAATTACACTAAAGTGTCAAAAGTGCTATGTTTGACATCTGCAGTTTCTACAAAGATATCTCAGTTACTTCTTTAATTGCAATGAAGACGGAAACACACATATGACCCTGTAACCCCACCCCCCACTGTGTACTGTCAGCCATGCACTGCCACAGGCAACAGAGTCAGACTCCTGCTGACACAGAGCTAAATAGCTATTTATAGCTAGCTGGCCCAGAAAACTAAAGGGCTGCTCGGGAGAAGGTGTGACTTGTTCGGATTTTATTGAAATAAGAGAGAACCACTTTACAGCTAACTCACTGCACATGTTGTTTAAGGATATTTCACCTGAAAAGATTTTTAACTTTTTGAAAGAAATTAATATTTTTGGAAAAATTTAAATTTAAGATCGTTTTTAGTTATGTTTGTGTTTTCACCTTTTATGCATGGTTTAAAAACTGTATATAGACCCGTTTTAAGACATACACATTATTAAAAGTTAAACATACAATATGACTTTTTATGAGATGTGTATCGCCCTGATATAGCCGCACTGGTTGTCTGGGTGTAAAACACCAACTTACTTACTTACTTACTTACAGTCTGTGATGCATTTATGTTGATGGGTTAGACATGATATGACAGCACGGGTCAGTACTGTCTGTGATGCACTGATGTTGATGGGTTAGACATGACATCAGCATGGGTCAGTACTGTCTGTGATGCACTGATGTTGATGGGTTAGACATGACATCAGCATGGGTCAGTACTGTCTGTGATGCACTGATGTTGATGGGTTAGACATGACATCAGCATGGGTCAGTACTGTCTGTGATGCACTGATGTTGATGGGTTAGACATGACATCAGCATGGGTCAGTACTGTCTGTGATGCACTGATGTTGATGGGTTAGACACGACATCAGCATGGGTCAGTACTGTCTGTGATGCACTGATGTTGATGGGTTAGACATGGCGTCAGTGACATGATGTGCTGCTGCTTTTCAGTGCCACGGACCATGCGTGGAAGATGTTGCAGTGCTACTTGGAGTGTTTTGAGGAGTTGGATGGGAGGTACCACCGATGTGTTTGCGAAAAGCTTCTGTCACAGGGTTTTCCCTTACCAACCTGGCTTGTCAACTCCTACAAGGTAGGAAGTCATTTGACAACTCTTCTTTTGCCTTTCCTCTTCTCTTTCTGTTCCTTATGGTCCCTAAAAAATTACGGTGAGTGCAATGTAAACATTGAGATATATGCTTATTACTGACTGCAACCAGATCTTGAGGTAAAAATCTGGGGCGGTGTTTGCTCAACAGGTGCTGGGAGCCTCCCAGTTGTTGCGCGTGTACCTGGACTACGACCTGCTGCAGCCAGCTGCTCAGCTGCTGTTGGAGTACCTGGAGGCTTTGATGGGGGTCCTGCAGGGGCAAGATGCTCCTGTCTTTGGTCTCAGGGTAACCGTCTTTCTCTTCTTTCTTGTTTTCTCTGCTGGAAAAGTGGGGGAGGCTGCTTCTAGAAGCTGTAATCTTGGGGGGGGGGGGGGGGGGGGGCTGCTTCAAGAAGCTACAATCTTTAGTCTGGTTAAAGGGAAGGACTGCTTCAAGAAGCTACAATCTTTAGTCTGATTAAAGGGAGGGACTGCTTCAAGAAGCTACAATCTTTAGTCAGGTTAAAGGGAAGGACTGCTTCAAGAAGCTACAATCTTTAGTCTGGTTAAAGGGAAGGACTGCTTCAAGAAGCTACAATCTTTAGTCTGGTTAAAGGGAAGGACAGCTTCAAGAAGCTACAATGGATGGGGGGGGGGGGCCTTTCAAGAAGTTATCATCTTGGGAAGAGGAGGGGGCTGCTTCTAAAAGCTACCATCTTTGGTATGTTGGGGGTGGGGGCCCTGGCTGTTTCAAGAAGCTATATGCTTCTGGGGTCATACTGGAGCACTGTACCATACAGCCATGCAGTGTGGTGTCTCATGTGGACTGTGTTGTTGCAGGCTGTCATATCACTGTGCCATGTCAGTGTGGGTATCATACACAGGTTGTTGCATGGTGTGTAGGATCACTGTGCCATGTCAGTGTGGGTACCATGTTGTTGCATGGTGTGTAGGATCACTGTGACATGTCAGTGTGGGTACCATGTTGTTGCATGGTGTGTAGTGTCAGTGTGGGTACCATGTTGCATGGTGTGTAGTGTCAGTGTGGGTACCATGTTGTTGCATGGTGTGTAGTGTCAGTGTGGGTACCATGTTGTTGCATGGTGTGTAGTGTCAGTGTGGGTACCATGTTGTTGCATGGTGTGTAGTGTCAGTGTGGGTACCATGTTGTTGCATGGTGTGTAGTGTCAGTGTGGGTGTTGCATGGTGTGTAGTGTCAGTGTGGGTACCATGTTGATGCATGGTGTGTAGGATCACTGTGCCATGTCAGTGTGGGTACCATGGTGTTGCACGGTGTGTAGGATCACTGTGCCATGTCAGTGTGGGTACCATGGTGTGTAGTGTCAGTGTGGGTACCATGTTGTTGCACGATGTGTGGGATCAGTGTGGGTTCCATGTTGTTGCATGGTGTGTAGTGTCAGTGTAGGTACCATGTTGTTGCATGGTGTGTAGTGTCAGTGTAGGTACCATGTTGTTGCATGGTGTGTAGGATCACTGTGCCATGTCAGTGTGGGTACCATGGTGTTGCATGGTGTGTAGTGTCAGTGTAGGTACCATGTTGTTGCTTGGTGTGTAGGATCACTGTGCCTTGTCAGTGTGGGTACCATGTTGTTGCATGGTGTATAGTGTCAGTGTGGGTACCATGTTGTTGCACGGTGTGTAGGATCACTGTGCCATGTCAGTGTGGGTACCATGGTGTGTAGTGTCAGTGTGGGCACCATGTTGTTGCACAATGTGTAGGATCACTGTGCCATGTCAGTGTGGGTACCATGGTGTGTAGTGTCAGTGTGGGTACCATGTTGTTGCACAATGTGTAGGATCACTGTGCCATGTCAGTGTGGGTACCATGGTGTTGCATGGTGTGTAGGATCACTGTGCCATGTCAGTGTGGGTACCATGGTGTTGCATGGTGTGTAGGATCACTGTGCCATGTCAGTGTGGGTACCATGGTGTTGCATGGTGTGTAGGATCACTGTGCCATGTCAGTGTGGGTACCATGGTGTTGCATGGTGTGTAGGATCACTGTGCCATGTCAGTGTGGATACCATGGTGTTGCATGGTGTGTAGTGTCAGTGTGGGTACCATGTTGTTGCACAATGTGTAGGATCACTGTGCCATGTCAGTGTGGGTACCATGGTGTTGCATGGTGTGTAGGATCACTGTGCCATGTCAGTGTGGGTACCATGGTGTTGCATGGTGTGTAGGATCACTGTGCCATGTCAGTGTGGATACCATGGTGTGTAGTGTCAGTGTGGGTACCATGTTGTTGCACGATGTGTAGGATCACTGTGCCATGTCAGTGTGGGTACCATGGTGTTGCATGGTGTGTAGGATCACTGTGCCATGTCAGTGTGGATACCATGGTGTTGCATGGTGTGTAGTGTCAGTGTGGGTACCATGTTGTTGCACGATGTGTAGGATCACTGTGCCAGGTCAATGTGAGTACCATACACATGTGTTGTTGCATGGTGTGCAGGATCACTGTCCTATGTCAGTGTGGGTACATGTGTGCCGTGTTGCAGGGTGTGTTGTCAGTGTGGGTACCATACATGTGTACTGTGTTGCAGGGTGTGTCGGATCACTGTCCTATGTCAGTGTGGGTACCATACACATGCGCTGACCAGTTACTGGGGGCACTGCGGCAACACCAGGATGACCACACAAACGTTACGGTGAGTTGTTTCGAGCATGCAGCAAACCCATTGAATGGGACAAAGACGGTGTGTTTGCGTAGTGTCTGTACCAGTTGGCGAATTCTTCCATAGTGCTCGACCCACGTGTTGATGAGATTACCTGCAGCTGGTGCTTTTTTCCAGCTGTGAGGTTACCTGCAGGTGCTATTTTAATTTAGCCAACTGAGAATCTCTGTAACTGCTCTGTTACCTTTGACATTACCCCCAGTTGCCATGTCAGCTGTGTGATTACCTATGAGCACCATTTTGTGTTACCTTATTTTCTATAATTGTCAGCTGTGAAATTACCCACAATGGGCACAGCTCACTCGCAACACTTTTCTGTTTGTTGAGGTTTACCAAGTATTGTCCTAAACAAGACCAAGGCAGCATTCATCTCTGTAGGCTATAGAACAGGTTTCCTTCTAGGAGGTGCACAGCAGGTGTAGTTTCTGGGCAGTAACAGACCAGACCAGCGAACTCGTTCTCGGTGCAGTCTGTATTGTGGTAGAGCAGCTGTATAGCTTTCTGTACTCAATCCCCAGCCCAATTATTGCACTGCTGCCTCCCCCCCCCCCAACTGCTGCACTTCTGCCCCCCCCCTACCCCACCCCAACTGCTGCACTTCTGCCCCCCCCCCCACCCCACCCCAACTGCTGCACTTCTGCCCCCCCCCTAACCCCAACTGCTGCACTTCTGCCCCCCCCCTACCCCACCCCAACTGCTGCACTTCTGCCCCCCCCCCCCACCCCACCCCAACTGCTGCACTTCTGCCTCCCCCCTACCCCACCCCAATTGTTGCACTGCTGCCTCCACCCCCACCCCACTCCGCAATTGTTGCACTGCT
>OY757548.1:3249683-3269074 GCA_963584105.1 Alviniconcha strummeri
TCCACCCCCTATTGTTGCACTGCTGCCTCCCCCTGCCCCCCATTGTTGCACTGCTGCCCCCGCCCCCATTGTTGCACTGCCACCCCCCCCCCCCCCCCGTTGTTGCACTGCTGCCTCCCTCCCCCCCCCCCCCCCCTTTGTTGCACTGCTGCCTTCTCCCCCCATTGTTGCACTGCTGCCTCCACCCCCCATTGTTGCACTGCTGCCTCCCCCCACCCCCCATTGTTGCACTGCCGCCCCCCACCCCCACCCATTGTTGCACTGCCACCCCCCATTGTTGCACTGCTGCCTCCCCCCCCCCATTGTTGCACTGCCACCCCCCATTGTTGCACTGCTGCCTCCCCCCCCCCCCCCCTTTGTTGCACTGCTGCCTCCCCCCCCCCCCCCTTTGTTGCACTGCTGCCCCCTCCCCCCCATTGTTGCACTGATGCCTCCCCCCACCCCCATTGTTGCACTGCTGCCACCCCCCATTGTTGCACTGCTCCCCCCTCCCCCCCAATTGTTGCACTGCTGCCTCCACCCCCCCACCCCCCTTCCAATTGTTGCGCTGCTGCCTCCCCCCACTCCATTGTTGCACTGCTCCCCTCCCCCTTCCAATTGTTGCTAGTGCTGCCCCCCCCCCCCCCTCCAATTGTTGCACTGCTGTTCCCCCCCCCCCCCTTCCAATTGTTGCAGTGCTGCCTCCCCCCCCTTCCAATTGTTGCAGTGCTGTTCCCCCCCCCCCCCTTCCAATTGTTGCAGTGCTGCCTCCCCCCCCCCCCCCCTTCCAATTGTTGCAGTGCTGCCTCCCCCCCCCCCCCCCCCCCTTCCAATTGTTGCACTGCTGTTTCCCCCCCCCCCCTTCCAATTGTTGCACTGCTGCCTCCCCCCCCCCCCTTCCAATTGTTGCACTGCTGTTTCCCCCCCCCCCCCCTTCCAATTGTTGCAGTGCTGCCCCCCCCCCCCCCAATTGTTGCACTGCTGTTCCCCTCCCCCTTCCAATTGTTGCACTGCTGCTTCCCCCACCCCTGACCCTTCTTGATTAAGCCATTTGTTTTAGAGAACTGCTTTTTAAAGTTTTTAGGGTCATTGTTTTGCATGTTCTTGCCCACATGTCGTCCGGACATAACCGCACTGGTTGACTGGGCATAAAACACCAATTTACTTACTCTTGCCTACATTTGATCGCTCTTTTCTTTCAGCTGCACTCGGAGCTCCAAAACAAGATAACTGCATACCACCACAAGGTTTCACAGTTATCTGCCATGTCCTGACACTGTGCCTCATTCAGCATTGGGGATGTTTCAAGTTTGTCAAGACGTTTTTCCTGCGGTGCCCCTGTGCAGTTGACAGGACATCAGAGTTAGAGAACTTGTCCAGAACTGAGCTGTTGGAGTACTTTGGGGCTGCCCACCACCTCTTCGTGATGAATACAGTGCACTGGTCATCCACCATCCTGACAGTGTGATGGGCTTTTTGCACTCTCTTCACAGTGTATACAAGACTGCCCAGAGAGAGAGAAAAATTGAAACTAATACTTCAACTGGTATAGACGCATGAATTGATTTGGGGGGGGTAAATTTTCATCTTTTTTAAGGTTATGTCCACTTACCATCACATGCTTCATACGGCCTTTGCACAAGTTGCTCCATTTTCAGCAATGCCCACCTCCTGCTTCTTCCAAGCAGGCTTTAGCGAAGAAGACTTTGCACGGAAAGAAGAAACTCACTGGAAAATGGCAGTCGTCTCATTAGAAGACATGTACACAGACCATATTTTGAAAACTTATGTTAATCATAGCATTTCACTGGTCCAGGCCTGTATGTTCCTCGACAGAAGTCCCAATTTACTTGATTAGCTTGTTGACAAAAACGTCTACCTGGTTGTGTGCACAGATCTAGTTTTTTTCAGACTAGACTGAAGTTCTGGTGCTGCCCAAGGCAGGGACTGTTGCCATTCAAACTTTTAATCTTGTCATTTTGTGTCGTTGCACACAATGATTCTTGTATATATGCTCATGTTGTGGTAAATAAAAGTATCTATAGGGAAGAGACCACTATTTTGGGGAAGTTGGTGCTTTAAGTGTGAATTGCTTGCAGCTTTGAGGTGTATGTGTGCTAGGTGTATCATGTAATATGAGGTGTATGTGTGCTGGGTGTATGTAATATGCCACTTCAGCAACACTAAACATAGCCTTATAATATACTTACATCTTCGCAATAAATACATTTTCACCCCAGTGTCCATACATTTTCTCCCTAAGCGCATACATGTTCATGTTCCAATAATAAAGCAAACTCCTCTTCCGACGTGTCATTTATTTTCTGATGATAAAGTCAAACTAGTTAATCAACAGAGAAAAATATGATTGAACCAACATGCACAAAAGCTGTACAGCTTGCTAAAGGTAAACAGAACCCTTTGTACGTATTTCAACAAAGTAAGCCTTTGTACATCTCCCAACAGAGTAGAAATGAACTACAGTATACCTTTCAACAAAATCAAACGAGTCTTAGCGCACCTTTCAACAGAGTAAAATGCAACCCCTAGTACATATTTCAACAAAGTCCAATGGAACAACCCTCTGTACACCTTTCAACAGTCAAATGGAACAACTTTTAGCACACCTCTCAGAGTAAAATGGAGTCTTGGTACACGTTTCAATGGTAGAAAAGAAAAAGGGTATATATATATAAGTACACCTTTCAACAGAGTAAAATGGAACTCCCCTCAATTCACCATTTAACAGAGTAAAATGGAAAGTAGTTGTATCCTTTCAACAAAGTAAAATGGACAGTCACAGAACACCTTAAAGTAAAAATGGAACAATCCCCAGTGGACTTACAGTAAAATGGAACAACTATTAGTACACCCTTCAACAGAGTAAAGTAGGGAGTCTGAACATGGTTCAACAGAGTAAAATGAACATTTGTACATCTTTCAACAAAGTAAAACGGACAGTCACAGAACACCTTTCAACAGAATCAAGTGAAACGATCCCCAGTCAACACTCAACGTAGTAAAATGGAACACCCATTAGTACACCCTTCAACAGAGTAAATAGGGAGTCTTAACATGGTTCAACAGAGTAAAATGGAATGACCCGTAACACACCTTTCTGCACAGTAAACTGGAACACTTAAAGGTACCTTTCAACAGAGTGAACAAAGCAACCTTTCATACATTTACAAAACTGAACCGCCTTTTCAACACAGTAAACTGGAACAAGCATCAGTATACCTTTTAACAGAGTAAAATAAATCAACTATTAGTGCCCATTTAACAAGAGTAAAATGGAGAGAAAAAACCTGCATCTTTGAGCAGAATAAAAATGAAATGAGCTCTAGTGCACGCACTTTTCAACAGTGTACTTCCATCTTTTCTCATTAAGATTAGATCAAAGACTGTACATATTCAGCAGTTTAAAACAGAACACGGTACACCTTTCAACAACTTAATCATACCAAACAAATTCTTACAGGGTATACTAGCATCACCATGCCTTTAAAAAAAATTGATCTTGGCCATTTCTGAAGCACCCTGCCTCCAGTTCAAGGCACTTACCATAACATGAATTAAAAAAAAAATTGTTTTTAAATGCAACAACAAAAAAAAGCTTGATGGTGACACTAATGAGCAAAGCAGATCCAATATTTAACTTTTTGAGGTATGGCATGCAATACATGCATACACTGATACAGTGGAATAATGTCACATAATTAAGACAGCATAAAGCATGACACCTTTTCAACAGAATGAGATTTGCAGGCAGTGCTCATCACCTGATATATATATGCCTACAGGTTTCCCTCATTTTCTAGCAGAACAGCATTTACTTTATGTGTCACTGTCAGACAAAGATGCTGCCTCTATTCATAAATATGAACTGTAAATCGTTAGTGTTGCAAAGCTACAAACATGTTCAAAGGTATAGGACAACTTCAAATGTAAAGGGATAAGAAATCTACTCAAATGCTATTGCTAGAGAGGCATGCTTAGCTGTCATATCATTTCAGGCCACGAAGACTGCGATGGAAAACCATGCAGCAAAAACTGATGGTGCTTGACACAGACAAAAATGGCATCATTGTAGCCGTTAACAGTCTTACATGCTTACTAACTGCATTTTCCTTGCAAGTCAAAACCGCTTCACTTGAAAATCTTGCATTATTCCTCACCGCTGATACAAATCTACAGCTGAGTAAATGAAGCGAGCAAATTTATCATGCTTATACAGGAGTTTTACTTCAAGTCTCATTTGTATGATCTTTTTATTGTCTTATCATTTGGCCTCCCTTTCTTTTCCTCTCTCTTGCACATTTTCTCTTGACCGTTATCGTGAAATTCCCAAACTTTGCAAGACCTTCACCAAAAATATCCTCCTTCCCATACTTTCCAGGGCACCTCAGTTTTTCTCCAACATTCCCAAGTTTTTTAAAGACCCTACGAACCCTGGGCACACACATTTGTTCCAACTTTTTCCGTCTCCCTGTCTGTGAGTAGCTCAGTCTTGCAGTATTGTTCGTATATATATATCCACAGCCACTTGCTGCAGAGGCAACAATGCTGCTGTGGGGAACCACACCACAGGGCATCAGCAGCAGCCACAAACCAGTTGCTGTTTCTCCAGCAACAAACATTCAGAAGAAGAACAAAACTTTTCTATCCAAGTGATTTCTTTTGCTGTGTTGCACATTTGCCAAAGAAAAACAGTTTACATTACCAACTTTGCCTCAGTTTTGTTGATCTGAACTCTCAAAATACAATTTTTTCAAGTTGTCTAAGCAAGAACAAGTTTTGACATCTCAAATCAACAACAGAGGGAACTTCAGGATGCTGCTTCTTGTTCATGGATATGGCTTGCTTCATTTATGCCAAGCCCAGCATGTCAAAATAAATTGTTTTTACAGTAGGCTATATCACAGTATGATGAACTTTCTCTCTTAAACTACAGGATATCTGGGAGCAAGGATGACTCAGTGGTAGAGTTACAGACTCATGATCGGAAGGTCTTGGGTTCAAGTCCTGGCAGAGGCAGCAGGAGAATTTTCTTCTCCAGGGTCAACTGTCTGTACCAGCTCTTATGTCGGTATTCATTCCATCCCCATGTTACTGCAGTGGCACGTAAAAGATCATGGTCATTCTGCCAAAAGCACAGGCGGCAGGTCACAGCTAAACATACATGCATCCTACATATGTGGCTCTTCAAATAAGGTGACATTGGAAACTGGTGCATGGTTCTATGGCGTGCACAGAATTTGCACCTAGACGGCAGCAGTTTAAGGTGGCACCAGCCATGTAACAGCCAAACAGTGCTATAACTAGGAAGGTGGATATTCAATATGCACTGTGTGCTCAATCAGTGTCACATACAACTAGAGCGCAGATGCAGAAACGACAGCACTATAGTTGCCATTGTGAAGCACTTAGGGCTCATCTCGAGATGAGATGCTCAGCAAATATCCATATAAACAAAAATATCAGAAAGTGTGAAGCATTTCATTTCAAACTACCCAAAAGTTTGAAATATGAATGTCAGGGCAAAGCACTGAAATTTTCAGCAGCATTGCCCAACAAGTCACCGACATTTTACATAAAAATGCCTGAAGATTTGAATCAGTACCTTGTTTTCCAAGGGCTGACCCCCATTTGTTTGAACTAATGCTAGAACCTGTATAGTATATCTGAAGTCAGCAGGCGCAGTCTCACCTATGAACACACACTACAGAGAACAAACCATAGACTCACCGATCAGCACACACTACAGTGAACAAACCACAGACTCACCTATCAGCACACACTACAGAGAACCACTCGCCTATCAGCATACACTACAGAGAATAAACCACACTCACCTATCAGTACACACTACAGAGAACCACAGACTCACTTATCAGCATACACTACAGAGAACAAACCAGTCACCTATCAGCACACTACAGAGAACCAACCACAGACTTGCCTATCAGCATACACTACAGAGAACCAACCAGTCTCGCCTATCAGCACACACTACAGAGAACAAACCACAGTCTCACCTATCAGCACACAATACAGAGAACCACACGCTTATCAGCACACACTACAGAGAACAAACCAGACTCACCTATCAGCATACACTACAGAGAACAAACCACAGTCTTGCCTATCAGCACACACTACAGAGAACCAACCACAGACTCACCTATCAGCACACACTACAGAGAACCAACCAGTCTCGCCTATCAGCATACACTACAGAGAACAAACCACAGTCTCACCTATCGGCACACATTACAGAGAACCACTCGCCTATCAGCACCCACTACAAAGAACAAACCACAGACTCACCTATCAGCATACACTACAGAGAACAAACCACAGTCTCACCTATCAGCACACACTACAGAGAACCACCCGCCTGTCAGCACACACTACAGAGAACAAACCACAGACTCACCTATCAGCACACACTACAGGGAGCAAACCAGTCTCGCCTATCAGCACACACTACAGAGAACAAACCACAGTCTCACCTATCAGCACACACTACAGAGAACAAACCACTCGCCTATCAGCACACACTACAGAGAACAAACCACAGACTCGCCTATCAGCATACGCTACCGAGAGCAACCACAGTCTTGCCTATCAGCACACACTACAGAGAACCACAGACTCACCTATCAGCACACACTACAGAGAACAAACCAGTCTCAAATTTCAGCACTACAGAGAACAAACCACAGTCTCGCTTATCAGCACACTACACAGAGCAAACCACAGACAAAAGCGCAGTTTAGCTCCTGGCTGGATTTTGTGGTGCCAAACACATCAGTTCCTTTCGAATTTGTTGGGAACAGATCAAAATGAATTTTTTTCTAATGTGATATAGAATGCCTTTCCTTTTGAATTTGTTGGGAACAGATCAAAATGAAATTCTTTCTAATGTGATCTGAATATCTTATGTGTAGTGTCTTTCAAACACTGTAATATGCACATCTTACTAACCTAGTGATGCCTATAACATTCTGAAGTGGAAGGGGGGGGGGGGGGTTCACTGTCCAATATTTCAAACATATCTCTTCCAGCTGCAAAGTAAAGTGGACACCAGTTTGTCATGAAAATCCCTGGCGGGCTGATGATGCTGTTTGCTTTGTGGAACCACTACTGCAGCGGCTGAAGGCAGGTGGCAAACGTTCAACCCCTGCTAGAATGCGCGGTGGTGACGTCCAGCCTCCGTGGGTGTCAGTCAGTAAGGACTGTACTTGATCAGGAAGTCCTGCCAGCAAGAGGGATAGAAAGTCAGGTTTTGCTGTGCAGTCCAGGTGTCATTCAAGCAGAAAACACTGCAGAAAGTTGTGCCATCAATTTCAACAAAGTCTGGCTAGGACTGTACAGCTGCTAACACTGCCCATAAAATGCAAACAAAAAAGGTGGGGTTTTAAAACTAGTCAGGCATGTGCATTTCTTCTCCTTCTTTGACAGCACTGTGTCCAACTGGAGTAGTTTGCTAGATTCAGTTGCGTCTGCAGTACACATACCATGGACTTCATCCACTGGCTAGACTGGCTGGAAATCTGAACAGTCTGCATCAATCATTGACTAGAATAACTAGCAATGTGAAGCGTGTGCATCAACATAGACAACCTGTGTATCAGCACAAACAACCCAAACTGAAGAGTATGTATCAGCATAGACAACCTGTGTATCAGCACAAACAACCCAAACTGAAGAGTATGCATCAGCATAGACAACCTGTGTATCAGCACAGACAGTGCAAACTGAAGAGTATGCATCAGCATAGACAACCCGTGTATCAGCACAGACAATGCAAACTGGAGAGTGTATCAGCATAGAGAACCTGTGTATCAGCACAGACAGTGCAAACTGAAGAGTGTATCAGCACAGACCTGTGTGTCAGCACAGACAACCCAAACTGAAGAGTGTGTATCAGCACAGACAACCTGTGTGTCAGCACAGACAACCCAAACTAGTATCAGTCAGGCTATGCAGTCAGATAATAGTCCTCTCAACAAATCTTTCTTTGACTTCCATTTCAGCTGACTGACCTTATCATGGTGCGTGCCAACAAAATTCTTGAGGAAATGAATATATCTGGCAGAGAACTCGAACACAGTGGCCTTGTCTGTCTTTTCCGACATCCCTGGCACCAGCTGCCGCATCAGGTCACAGGCATCCTTAATCCGTGCCCTGCTCAACACAAATACAACAGAGATTACCTGCAAAAATGTTTTAATTTACTAGTGTAACCAAGTGTATTGTATGTGTTTATGGCTATCTCCCTTTAACCTTGCTTTCCTGTCCTTTCTCTTTTTTGATTGGGTAGAAGTTTTATGGCCCCAATTATCTAAAGTGTTAAAACTTGTGCGCTGGGCCGGCCGCATCCTCTTTCCCCCAGTGTCCCTGCACTAGCAGGTCGTCAGTTAGTAATAGTTCGAGCTGCTGCCTATGCATCTGATTCAGGGGAGAGCCTGCACTGTTTCCTGGTTGGTGTGCAAATAAAAGTTGTTATAGCAACCTCTGACTTGTGACTCTTCATTCATGCTTCCAACCTGCTCCCCTCACTCCCCACCCCGCTCCCCTGCACTAGTATAGAAATAAAGTGCTGCAAGGACTCTATTCTCTCCCTCTCTCCCCCTCTGTCATACTATACCTACCCATAAAAATATCTAGTGCAGTGTAAGCCTACGCATTAGTTCTGTCATCTGAGCACTGTGAACAGTGGTTTTTATTTAATGCAATGCAATTTTGAGCTAGCCTCTACATTAAGTGGCAGCTCACACCAAATATTTTTCACATGAGAGTTCTCACCGCCTGCGTCTTTCCTTCATGTTGTGGTTCTCTCTGACTGGCTCATCACCAGGCGGGTCTGGGGAGATGTGGAAGAGTGGGGGAGGAATGGCGTTCTGTCCCACGGGTCGCGTGCGAGCAGGGCTTGCCAGGGCCAGCAACTCTCGCGCAGCAGCCACCGGAGGCATGTTCTCATCATGGCCGCTGCTCTGATTGACGCCCATGCCAGAGGGAAGTTTGGCCTGCAGGAGCTGATGGCATGACAGTCTTAGCTGATGGCATGATAGTCTTAGCTGATGGCATGACAGTCATCGCTGATGGCAGTCTTAGCTGATGGCATGACAGTCTTTGCTGATGGCAATCTTAGCTGATGGCATGACAGTCTTAGCTGATGGCATAACAGTCTTAGCTGATAGCACGACAGTCTTAGCTGATGGTATGACAGTCTTGGCTGATGCCATAACCACCATCTTGACTGATGGCACAAGTCTTGGCCGATGGCGTGACAGTCTTGCTGACAGTATAACAGCCTTGGCTGATGGCATGACAGACTTAGCCAATCGCATGACAGTTTCTGTCAATGGCATTACAGTCTTAGCTGATGGCAAAACACTCTTAGCCGATAGCATGACAGTCTTACTTGATGGCATTACAGTTTCAGCTGACAATTGATGCACCCAATAGGTTCTTTGTGAATGGAGTAGGGCTCTCTCTCTCTCCAATTTCTTTACTGACTTTCCCCGATTTTTTTTTATCAGCAGCTACTTTTGTTCCTGAAGCCTTAATCTGTTTGACTGTTTCCTGTTCTGATGGGAATTCTACTGTCAATTGTAGCTCAGATAGATGAGCTGTATCTCAGTCACACTCCTGAACAGCCTGGCTTACATGAGGCCTGTGACTGTTGAGATTACACTCACCTGGTTGACAAGACTGCCTGGTCTCCCTGCTTGCCTTCCCAGTGTCCCATTGGCAGCAGAAGGAACAGCATTTTGCCGCTGGCTGACCCCCAGAGGGGATTTCCACACCATTTTCTCCATTGACTTTATCGGCTGCTGTTGCATCTGCATCACCTGAAAAAAGGCAAAATGGTGATGATGTTATTTTGGAGCATGCCCCCCCCATGTAGTTCCTTAACATGTTGGTCCTACTTTACTTTGCAATGGGGTGGCAGTCGGAGTGGGGGCTTGAGTTTCACCCTGCCAAGACCGTTGCAGCTGACTGGGCGCTAACTATCAAGGCATTGCTGCAGCTGTATAGGCCTTGACTATCAAGGCACTGTAACCAACCTGATGCAGAGGTATCTACCTGCTGTTGCTGCAGCCATAAGCCAATTTTCTAGGCACTGTAACCAACCTGACGGAGAGGTATCTACCTGCTGTTGCTGCAGCCATAAGCCAATTTTCTAGGCACTGTAACCAACCTGACGGAGAGGTATCTACCTGCTGTTGCTGCAGCCATAAGCCAATTTTCTAGGCACTGTAACCAACCTGATGGAGAGGTATCTACCTGCTGTTGCTGCAGCTGTATAGGCCTCGACTATCAAGGTACTGTAACCAACCTGATGGAGAGGTATCTACCTGCTGTTGCTGCAGCTGTATAGGCCTTGACTATCAAGGCACTGTAACCAACCTGATGCAGAGGTATCTACCTGTTGTTGCTGCAGCTGTAACTGTTGCTGCTGTAGGGCTTGCGCCCCGCCCAGCTCCCCCACAGAGGACAGAATCAGGAGCTGACCCGTGCGGGGGTTGGTGGCGTAGATGTAGCGCGGCGTATGGGGAGCTCCTCCAGTGGTGGCAGCAGCGGCCAGGTTCAGGGGCAGACGAAGGGCCGGCAGGGCGGTCTGCACCTCTGGACTGCAGACTGTACCTGTATCGTACATCAACACCATGACGGCAGGGCAGTCTGTACTTCTGGACTGTACCCGTACCTGTATTATACATCAATACCATGATGGCAAGGCGGTCTGCACCTCTGGACTGCAGACTGTATCTGGGTCAAAACACCAGCAACACGGGGCAGGGCAGTCAGGACTTCAGCACTGCAGACTGTGCCTGAACAAATCAGGCAACATTACAGCCAGTAGGCATGGGCTGCACACTGCAGTTGTGGTTCAAACATCCCCAGCAGTAGCAGCACCATGGCTGCACAGTCTCTAAGTCAGGACTGCACGCTATGTCTGCATCACCAAACAACACACAATCTGCAGGTCTGGACTACACACCATGTCTGCATTGATCTCCAAACAACACACAATCAGTATGCAGGTCAGGACTGTATGCTAATTCTGCACTGATCACCAAACACACAATCTGCAGGTCAGGACTGCATGCTGAGTCTGCACTGATCACCAAACAACACACAATCTGCAGGTCAGGACTGCATGCTGAGTCTGCACTGATCACCAAACAACACACAATCTGCAGGTCTGGACTACAAGCTACATCTGCATCGCCAAACAACAGAGGACTTTCAACAACAGACATTGGACTGCTGGTCTTTCTGGTTGTATGTTATTGTGATAAAAACTAAACCGGGGCTCCGGAACAGGTTGCGTGGCAGGCAATGTGATCTTACTTGCCGTGTACTGCTGCAGAAAACTCAACAGTGGGTCCCCAACGGTGCCAGGCGCACTAACAGATGTGTCGATGGTGGAATTGGTGGTAGTGGTGGCAGCAGTCGCAGCCAGGGAAAGACTGGGTAAGAAATTGAGGGAGTTGTTCCCTGTGGAGGCCGTGTTCAGTAAGCTGTCAGTGCTGACTGTGGCGAGGTTTTGCAAGCAATCATTGCTGATGTTCTCCGTCAAATGTGAACTTGATAGCACTGGTGGAACAGTTGCCGAAATGATCTGGTACCTGAAATTGTGTACAAAAGCGGCTGCATATCACAATCATCAAGCAAATTCAAGCAACACAAAAGGCACATAGTTGCAGCTGACATTCAAGTGCAATTATGTACAGTCTGGCTGATGGGGAGTTAGCAATGTGCTGATCCTGATTTCTTGGACTGATGATCAGTTTTCTTAATTGCATCATCTTTTAATTGTTCCAGTTTGCTCCTTTTCAAAAAAAAAAAAATGTTCAAGAAATAAATCTTAATTTTCTGCACTTTTAGTGTTCATTAGTCATGAGTTTCCTGGTCTATGACATTGAATAAAGAATTGCTTTGAACAGCAGAATGAGCTAGTCTTCAGGTTCTATGTGTGATAAATCTGTGAAAACAGTTGAGCGAGAAAGCGTAAAACAAACTAGTAAACTCAATCACTCAAGGCCAAACATAGCATTATACCCATGCATCAAGACACAACACATGAAAAAGAAGTAAATATTTTGAGTATTTGGGCGAAGCACTCAGAGATTCATCACCAAAACACAGCCAGCAGCTTTACTATTCAAAGAGTGTTTGGGATGTTTGTTTTCCTGTTCAAAGAATGTTTTCCAGCTCAAGGACATTTTCCTGTTCTTCCTGGTCCAATGTTTTTTTTTCCTTTCCAAATGATACTTGTTTTCCTGTTCAAAGGATGTTGGTTTTCCTGTTCAAAGGATGTTGGTTTTCCTGTTCAAAGGATGTTGGTTTTCCTATTCAAAAGACATTCATTTTTCCTGTTCAAAGAATGCTCATTTTCCTGTTCAAATGATGTTGGATTTCCTGTTTAAAGCAGCATAACCGAGTTTTTTTACCCACCAGTTTCCATCACTGCCTGGGAAGCAGCTGTTGAGAGCGGCACCGTGATGGGGAATAACTGAGGGAAGAACTCCATGCATCATGGAGTCACCATTCCTGGCTGTTAGCGTAACGTAGCCTGCCAGTGCTGCACAGGCTGCCCCTCGATCTGTCTGAATGCCATCCACCTGAGGCAACAACTCCGTTCTGCTCCAAGACAGGACAGTTCAACAAACTCTGGTATTCTTTACAATATACACACTACTTTGGTAATTCAATGCTTACATGATTGTGCACCAATATATCAAACCTCTTTGTCTTACAGTTTACATCTTATTGTAACTGATCCACTAACGTTCTTGAGTGGTCAAACATTGAACAGTTAATAAAAAAAGCTTTCTTACATTTACAGTTCTAGTTTGTAAACCTATGTAACCTGTGTTCATTTGCCTTTCTTCCCTCTCTCTATACCACCCCAGGGCCTTCAACTGTCTTGCTTGGATGGGAATCAGTGCATTACAAGCACCATTCTTATCATTAATAAATTTAAACATACCTAGTTTCAGAAAAACAAAATGAAGTCAGGACAATGTTAGTATCACTGCTTCCACCTAAAGCAGAAAATTCATCCAATTTCACAAGTGTCTGGTTCTGAACCTTGAAAGAAGCAGCTGGGTGTACAGCAGTCACAACCAAGTTCAAACATACTAAATCTGTAAACATTTCATATACATTTAACTCTCACCACCAATTTTTTACCTTTGGTACAGTCCAAGAACAACCATGAGAAAACGTTACGCTGACCCAAAATGTGGAGTTTGAAAACTTTGTTAAATTTCCAAGAAGATGAGATTCAAGAAGGTTGTCTAAGAACACTGGCGATGACATTTTTTTTATTTTTTTTATTTTATTTTTAATATTAATTAATCAGTTTTTTTATGTCCAAGGGCAGGGAAAGGGATAAAATGCTCTCTCTTCTTTTTTCCCCCCCTGGTTTTGTTCTTTTCCTTTTCTTCAACTGACAAACAGCATCAGCTTCTTATCCACAAAATACATTAACACTACCCCCAAAACAATATTTTGTGTATCACAAAGAATCAAGAATAATTCAAAAATGGGCATGCCTTTCTCCCATAGTCCCAAGTGCACCTGAGCATTTATTATAATACAACACATGAACATTTAATAATAATAATAATACATACATTTTCTATAGCGCTATTCCCCGCTGAGCGAGCTCAATGCACTTGTTCACATACATGTGCATAATATATACCATTTACATTTACTAACATATCATATACAAGCAGTAACACATACTTAACAAGTTACACTAATATAAAACAAGTTCTTGTAAAATGGCGCATAAAGTAACTGTTACAAAACATAGAGGCGTTACAATAATTTAAAACATGTACATACTTATAAAGCTGTGTTCTAAGTAATTAGCATTATTACTATGCTAAAACACACACACACCTCCCCCTCCCCCCTCTCTTTGTCTCACATGCACTGCACACGCTCTCTCTCTCCTCACCCACCATCTCTTCCGCTCCCTGCACTCTCTCACACTCTCACTCTCGCTCTCTTAATGACCGTGAAGCAACTAAAACATTTGCTGCAGCCATTTTGTGCAATGGCAAATGGACAAGTTTGCAGCTTACCTGATTTCAGGAGATTTTTTCTTACCATCTCCTCTCCTTGCGGAATCAACTATCATCTCTTTGTCCTTTGTGCCAGTTTCACCGATTTTGTTTCCACTGCCTGTTTGTGATTTTCCCTCATTCTCGGGTTTTATTTCATGTGATTCCTTCTCAATGGAAGTGTCACTGCCGCCCAGCTGCACACCACTGAATCCTTCATCACTGGTGTCCAAAGAATCTTTTCCCAGCAATAAGCTGTTCCCTTTTCCTGTGGTGCACAGCAAGGAACCCACAGCAGCCTCTCCATCTGGGCTTGCTTTTCTTTTCCGTGGGGAGGAAAAAGCACTCATTTTGACAATGTTTGACGCCGAGTTGTGGCTCATTAGTGGATCAGGGGACAGCAAGGAGGGGCCAATCACTCCTGGCTGGTGCTGCTCTGCTGGAGAAGACAGTGGGAAGACATGGCTGCTAGGGGAGTTAATTTGTGCCACCTCATTGGACTCTTCCGTGTGTTGTGGTGACATCTGAATGGAAAGTTGCGGAACTAGAGGAGACGATGAGTTCGAGCTGCTTGTATGTCTGTCTGTGATAGAAGTTTCTCCAACCAATGGATCCATTTTTCTGGAACTTTTTGGCATCTGAAAATGACAGAGCATACTAAATCAGTAAAATTATTTCACAATTCTTGGGTATTTAAAATTTTAGTGCTCAGTCAACCGAAAAAAAGTCACTTCAAAGTGAAACAAGTCACCAAATCACAAGGAAAAATCTGGCACACAGTTCTGGAGACAAAAATTACCAAGTCTGCAAGACCTTTTTGTAAAACGCTAAAAATATTAAGTTTAATGAATGGAAAGTTTGAACCAGTATTGAAGGTGCATATATATATATATATATTCATGGCATCAGGCAAAGCATACAAGTTGATATTTTGACTGGCCTAGAAGACAAAAACCTCCATTAGCTCTGGATTCTCTGCCAAGGGGGCCTTAATTTCTGTGTCCACAGTATGCCCCAGTGTTTGGGGCTGTATTGAGAAGACATGCAAATAGACAAGGTAGGCATGGAGAGCATTTTAACTGACATAGGATACTTAACTATCTGTAAATCAGATTAGTACTCTCAACTAATTTTTGTATGAAGAGCTGTTTGTGTTTATGTTTATTTACTGTGGTCTTAAGGTCCTCCAGGCCTTAGATATAATACCCAAAAATAAATCACCACCTACCACCACAATCCTTTCTACAATCGGGTTTTAAAACAGAAAAAAAATAATAATCTCAAAGTACAGCAGAGACCTCTGCTGATTACAAACGTACTGTCACAATATGCAGCAACATTTAAAGGAACTCTCTTTTCCAGGCTAAACTTCTCATGTGCTTGGACCAGGCTAAAAAACAACATGTTCAGCAGTAAAACCGTTTTGCAATTGGGCATGCCATTGATTTTATATGGTGGCATTTTGGACATCATGACTAACACTCGTTTCATGAGATCAGCACCACATTTTGTCCTCTTTTCCAGTGCTTTTAACATCCAAAATGTCTGATGTCACAGATAGAACACCAAGAAGCTCTCAGTTTTGCATACAGGTCACAGAAGAACTGTATGTGGATTGCAACATCATTGTGTTTATGTCTGTGATGTGAACTTTTGATGACATAAAACAGTATTTGAAAAAAAATCAACAGAAAAATGCAAGGCCATGTGAAATGGTGTGGTCTACCAGGCTATACCCCAATCTATTTTGACCTCAAAATCCCTGGTAATTTTTAGGTAAAATTAGCTGGCAGACAAAAACTAAATAATGCAGCAGATAAATCATGACTAAAATAACAAAATTCTAACAAAAACAACAACAAAAAATTGCCAAATCTGAGGCTAGTTCCTTTCAATCATACATGGATCAATCCGTTGTAATACAGCGATGAATTAGGGATCACTATACAGTGTAGGAGATTATTAAGACACACAAAATCACGTTCAAATAGAATGAAAAAAGAAGAAAGCTCTACAACAAAAATCTGCTTCAGCCGCTGCCCAAGTACACCTGCTTTTCCGTAAAGATTTTTTCTACTGTCGGTAGCAGCGCCTCACCCGACCAGGATTTAAATGTTCCCATCTCTCTCTCTCTTCCACATTCAGATGTTACCATCTCTCTCTCTCTCTCTCTCTCTCTCTCTCTCTCTCTCTCTCTCTTCCACATTCAGATGTTACCATCTTCCTTCTCGATGTTTTTTTTTATTTTTATTTATTTAGTCGTGTTGGCGGGATGTTAAGTCTGTTGTTCATGCTGTGTCATGGATCAATTTACGCCTATGCGCTGCACTTGTGCTACTTAGGCATTTTGAAAATCTGTTGATCCAGGTTTTTCGTAGTGTGTTTTAGTTTTTTACTGTAACGCCGTCTGTTTGTCATAAAATAAAATAAAATATAAAAATATAAAAATAAAACTGTTCTATGGTTACGCCTACCACTTTTATCATTTGAGTGACAGACTGTAGATAATGTCATTCATTTTGCGCAACGGTAAAACGAACTGGGTGAAAATCCACGCTGAAACATAAATCGTTGAAATGGTTTATGTCATGTACTCACATTTTTCTCTAAAAGTGTAGATGTCTTTGTAGCTTAAATGAGCCGTGACTGCTACAGCACTTGTATCTTTTCGGCTCAATTTCTTTCCACCGCGGGAAAGAACTTGCGCTTGTCACGAAGAACGCGCTTCACACTCGCTTGTTCGTAATGGCGTTGGTGATGTCATGATTCACGTGACAGATAAATTAGAAGAAAGTCATTGGTTAATATTCTTCCAGTCAAAAGCACGAGCGTCACTTTCGAATTCAAAGATTGACCGAGACATTTCCAAATGGCGCCGGAAAAGACGTGACATTGTTTGGGGGACAGCCTTCAGCGTAAAATCAAATCGTGATTTATTTTGGAGAAAAAAAGCCCTGAAACAAAGATGATTGCTAGCGTTCTGACTTCTCCAACAACCGCAAGCTAGACTATAAGTTGTCGGATTTAGCCATTTCATTGTTTGTTAGTGTACGTATTCTCTGTTTGTCGCTTGAGGAAGGTGCTTGCTCTGAAAAAGTGAATTATTCTGTCAGTATTGCCTAATAAAAAAATAAAAAAATCAGAGTTCTCATTCAACTTTTATGGGTTTTCATCGTGATTTATTTTGGTCGTTTTTCGTCCACATAGTTTTTTAATACACATTACCCAGTAAACATGCCGGATCCGATTCGCATCCGGTCCGGATCAGCTGGGAAGCATTGGCCAGAAGCGGACCGGATGACTCTTGCACACCGGCTTGCTTTTCTAGAACAGATGTGTTTGGCCAAACCCTGACCAGGCCATCGGCAGATCCGATCTGGGTCGGTTTTGCACAATAGGATCCGTGCCTTCTTTGGAAAAACGGAGCTGAAACAGATCCACGCTGCCCATAACCAAAAAAACGTCCGGGTCGGATCCGGCTTGTTTACTGGGTATACACGAGATTAACATATATGGGGGGTATATCAGTGTCGAGTGGCTCTGGTAGGATAGGCCTGTGAGATGGCGTCTGATATGATAATTCTTTTGCAAACGTTTGGAAATAAGTGATACGCACGATCGGAAAAGGTTTCCCTATCTAATCGGCAACGTGTATTGATATGTAAACTACAGCTTACTCAGCCGTACAATAAATGCTTACTTCTGTTCATGCACGATTGCCTTACTTTCATTGATTGCACACAATGGTTTCAAAAACATGCAGTTTTCTGCAGCAGGCAGGACCTTCATACCCGCTCACATCGGGTTCGCTATAGGGACTGTATTATCATACAGGTGTGTGTGTGTGTGTGTGTGTGTGTGTGTGTGTGTGTGTGTGTGTGTGTGTGTGTGTGTGTGTGTGTGTGTGCGCGCGCGCGCGCGTGCGTCAGTGCGTGCATGCGTGCGTGCGTGCGTGCGTGTGTGTGTTGGTGTGTATGTGTGTTGGTGTGTCTGTGTGTGTGTTAGAGAGAGAGAGAGAGAGTGTGTGTGTGTGTGTGTGTGTGTGAGTGTCAGTGTGTTACTGTGTGTGTGTGTGTTGGTATGTGTGTGTGTGTGTTAGAGAGAGAGAGAGTCTTAACGCCTCTTCATTTGCTTGTTTCACTGTGTGTGTGTGTGTGTGTGTGTGTGTGTGTGTGTGTGTGTGTGTGTGTGTGTGTGTGTGTGTGTGTGTGTGTGTGTGTGTGTGCGTGCGTCTCCATACAACAGGCACTGACATGCAACTATATTATGTGTTGACATGATTCCACATTGACACAGGTTTCTCATCTTGGGGAATTTAGCTGGGTGCCGGGAGCAAGATTGCTTTTATTTTAAATCGAGGTCAAAAGTCGGAAATTCTACCTTCCGTTTTACTCGCAACTGGGAAACTGAAACCGTACGGTGTCTTCTTCATTACGATGTTAAAGAGGAACTGATGTACCAAAATAATATCTAAGAATTTACTGCTGCCTCAGTATTATTGTAACATCCCTTGTCAGTGCGTAAAGGATCAAAAGTCGTGGAGCGATTCTATGGCCACACAAATGAGAACACTAGCAGGTTAGGTTATAAACATGTCTGCGTTAATTACTTGCGCGTGGCATCTCATGACTATCAGTATCCGGAAGTGATACAGCATACACACTGACGACACACATCCAAACTCATGTCTGCGTTAATTAATTGCACGTTTGAGTTAAAACATTTACTTGAAACAGCAAGACTGCTTTTATTTTAGATCGTGGTAGAAGTCGGAAATTCGACCTTCCGTTTCACTCGCAACTGGGAAACTGAAACGGTGTCTTTTTCATTACGATGTTAAAGACGAATGTACCAAACTAAAATCTAAGAATTTACTGCTGCTTCAGTATTATTGTAACATCTCTAGTGCGTGAAGGGATCAAATGTCGAGCGATTCTATGGCCACACAACTGAGAACACTAGCAGGTTAGGTCATGTCGTCTTAACGCCTCTTCATTTCCTCTGTTAAAGCCTAAACTAGCCCACCCCTAAGATGACTGACATTTGTTAGTAATAAAGATTACCCATAGCAGAAACAAGCAGCGACGCCGTAGGCCGGATGGCCGAGAGCCGGGGGGGCTGCGACACCAACCACATTGCCGGTTGTATATATACAAATCCAGCGACCACGGTTCCGGAGCTGGACTAAAGTTAACTAAGCCAAAGAAGGAACCACACTTTAGAGTTGTTCGCTTAACTTGGGTCTCATGCGTGTGTTTCGGCTTTACCTGTCAGTGTGTACGTGTATGTGTGTGTTCATTCATGGTCAGCACGTGA
>OY757548.1:3274274-3319235 GCA_963584105.1 Alviniconcha strummeri
TTAAATAATTTGTTCAGTGTGATGTAACCAACTTTGCTAAATGGTATGCTATACACTTGACTTACCACACTGTAAGAATGGCATTAAATGCACAAGAGCAAAACAGCTGATTTGCTTCTGTACAAAATACTGTACTGTACCGGGCCATTCCAAAAGAAGTTATAACATCACCTGTTTATTTCAGGACTGTCTTCTCCATAATACCATGACATAGCACGTGACGGCATCACTGGATTCCTCCTGCTGTCTTCCTCAACAAAAGCAACAACAACAACAAAAAACAGTGATGCTGTAACACGGGAACAAACCACAACGATCTGCAGTTCAGCTTTGGACCCCAGGTGTGGACTGCAAGATCTGCAGTTCAGATCCACAATGTGGTGTGACTTTTAGAGTGACGGTGCCACTCAGCTCAATGATATAATGTGTTTGTAAATCCTGTTTGTTTTCACTTCATTGTGGTGTGACTTTTAGAGCCACAGTGCCACTCAGCTCAATGTGTTTGTAAATCCCATTTGTTTTCACTGCATTGTGGTGTGACTTTTAGAGTCACCATGCCACTCAGCTCAATGATATAATGTGTTTGTAAACCCTGTTTGTTTCACAGCATTGTGGTGTGACCTTTATAGTCACGGTGCCATTCAGCTCACTGATATAATGTGTTTGTAAATCCTGTTTGTTTTCACTGCGTTGTGGTGTGACTTTTAGAGTCAGTGCCACTCAACTCAATATCATGTGTTTGTAAATCCTGTTTGTTTTCACCGCATTGTGGTGTGACTTTTAGAGTCACAGTGCCACTCAGCTCATTGATGTGTTTGTAAATCCTGTTTGTTTTCATTGCATTGTGGTGTGACTTTTAGAGTCGTGGTGCCACACAGGTAGATCCTGTTTGTTGTCACCGCATTGTGGTGTGACTTTTAGTCATGGGGCCACACAGCTCAGTGATATAATGTGTTTGTAGATCCTGTTTGTTTTCACCGCATTGTGGTGTGACTTTTAGTCATGGTGCCACTCAGCTCAATAATATAATGTGTTTGTAAATCCTGTTTGCTTTCACTGCATTGTGGTGTGACTTTTATAGTCAAGGTGCCACAAACATTGCCCAAATATGACATAAAGCTAGGAAATTTGTCCACCTGTGACCCTAATTCACATTTGTTTGGAGTCAAGCATAGTCCCTGCAGGGACGCAGCGGTGACTTTGACCTTTATTTACCCAAACATGGCGCGTGAAGGGCTGACCCCTTCACAGCGCCGAGCCAAACCTGGGAGCAGCATGCGTCCCAGGACAAGCATTTCCCTGTACGGGTCCTCCCCACAACCCTCCCCATCACAATGGAACAACCCCGCTTCGGCGGGGTCCCCCCACCTCCCCTCTCCCAACACTACGGGGAGGGGAAGTCCCAAGGGTCCAACACTGAAACGATGGAATCGAAAAACTTTGTCGCACATGGCCTTCCTCCATTCCGAGATGATGAACATGCTGGGGTTGGTCAAAAGGAATGGTCTCTGGCAGCACGAGACCCTGAGGTTCAGAATGTCATGGGTGTCTTGCAGAAGCTCGGGATCTCCACTCACCTGGAGCGGCATCGGCTGAGGCATGAGCGCCAGAGATATGCTGGTTCTAGTGACACAGAGCACGAGGTCTACTGCAAAAACCTTCTGCTGAAGGACAAGAAAGGTCAGGCGTACCTTGTCGTGTGTGATGAAAATGACACGGCTGACCTCCGCGTGGTGAAGTACCACCTCAACGCGCAGGGGAACCTGTACTTTGCCAGCAGGGACTCCCTGTGGACATTGTTGCATGTCCAGCCAGGTGGGTTGACTCCCCTTGCTCTCATCCACCCTTCCGGACAGGCGGTCCGGATCCTTGTGGATGCTTCGCTGGTGAAGAGAATCAACCGTGATGTCACGAAGCTGTTCTTTCATCCACTGAGGCCAGAGCTGCAGGTTGGCTTGACCCTGTCGCAGCTGGAGAAATTCCTTCATTACTGCGGAGTCACCATGGAAAGGCTCCCTTCACTAATCAGCTACAGTGCAGGCAGGCGTTACTGTACCATGAGAGTGGGTAGTCATTTCAGACAAGTGCAGAACAGGCCACTCAGTGACAACAAAGATCCTGAAATGTCAGCGAAAAGGACAATGGACGAAGATTTGAAGGAAGAAGGCATAAAAGCTTCTTTTGAGCACACAGAAAATCCATGTGAAGCAATGGAACAAACAGAACTGTTGCTCACTCAGCAGAGAGGTCTGTTTCAAGAGCTTGGGATCACTGTAGAAGTAATACCAGTGCCAGCCACAGGCCTACATGAAGCTTCCTGTGGACCATTAGTCTCTTGCAAATGCATCTACCTGAAGGACAAGAGAGACACTTACTTCCTCTTCGTCTGTCACAGAAACCAAAAGGTTGACTTCAGCAACCTGAAGATGCAGCTCAAGCCAAAGAAAAAGATCACGCCTCTGGACAGCGAAGAGCTGTGGTCTTTGCTGCAGCTCCGTGAAGACCACAAAAACCCGTTCTCACTGGCTGAGGTCAAACAGCCACGATTCCTGGTTGCTGTTGCTGACAACCTGTACCAAAGGGACAGAGCCATGTTGACCTTCTGTCACCCATTCAACAGCACTCTCTGCCTGAAGGTTAGCTTAAAGGATTTTGAAACCTTTGTCCGAGGTGTCAACCATGACATGATCACAATCCCTGTTAAAGGAACTCTGGAGTCTCTTGAGGCTGTTCCTGCCTCCGCTGTTGCCCCTGGGTCTCCTTCAACTTCAACAGCGTCCTTGACTCATGCCCAGCACCCTGAAGGTGAAAACACACATGTCACACTGACAGCCTCTGGGATCAGGCACCTGCCCCTTTCTGATCACAAGGCAGTTCTTGCTGCCTCACCAACTAAGCTTGAGGAAAATCTGTTTCATCGGATGACAGCTCCACTAAGAGCCTGGATCTCAAGATGCGGCAGAGGGATCATCCAGCTCCTTCAGCACTTCCTGCCTAGCTGGAGTATAGTGATGCCGCTGCGCCAGTCGTCTTTGAGGATGCTGATGTTTGGCCAAGATGTCGAAAACACTACTGACAGTCAGTGTGAGCCACAGTTTATTCTGAGAAAAGATCTGTCAAGAACTGAAACTGAAGGGAGAAAGGTGCAGGAGGCAAAGATATCCAAACTGCGGCAGCTGCTTAAGAAGTGTGAAATTCCAGTGAAAATGTTCAAGACGCTGCAACAGGCAGGAGATCTTGAAGACAACACAGAGCGATGCAAAACCTTTCTTTTTCAAGATGGGCTGGGTCGTCCATACTTTATCCTCTGCACTGAAGATGATGATCCAACACAGCAAAATCTTCGACACCTTCGCACTGTATTCAGATCTCGCAGCACCCTAAACTTCACGACTGATGAAGACATCTCCCGCCTTCTCTCGTGGAAAGATGGGGAGACCATAATGTCCTGGACATTAGAAGAGTTAAACCCCTTGGTAATGCTGGATCTAGACCTGAAGACCTTGGGACGAGTCAAAGTTGGGATAACAGGGGCAATGTACTCCTTCCCAGACACTCTGTTCACCTTTCACTTGCCTCCCTTGGGTGTGACCTTGTGCATGAGCTGCGATGACATGGAGAGAATGACAAAGAGGCTGGGACTTTCAGTTGTCTACCTTCCCTGATGATGGTGTGCAGAAAGCACTGTGTCTAAAAGTAACTGCCACCAAGCAAAACCATTGATTAAAAAACAAAAACATCAACAGTCACCATGCATAAAGAAACAAGTGTGCATCCTCATAAATATGTATCCATTAACACTTTTACTTTGTTACAGTTCTGTGTATGGCAGACGATTTAAGACATAATCTGATTCTATAGACTGCTACTTGCCATCTGTTCACCTGTACATCATTTATTTTATTAAAGTCATTTATTTATAAAGAGCGTCAATAATTTGACACATATTTATGTTTTCAGTTTACTCAAGATGCTTCACACGAGGAAGTCGTAACAAATGTCTTTTGGGGTTAATGTGTTCCTTACTGAGTCTAAGAGTTTACAGTAACAGTAACTTCAAGTTGAATAAATATTCTAAAGTTAATTTCTACCCAATATTCTTAGAAATGGAATTGCTTTGACTTGTTTTAAATATGTTTATGCTTTTGAAAATCTGATCACTTTGACTTAATATTTTAAATTCTTCATAAGGTAATGTTATATTATCCAGTGCACCAAAAATACAGAATGCTCATAATTCCTGAATTGTGTTTGTACAATGTTGCTGTATGATGTTGTGTGCATGCATGCATGCATGCGTGTGTGTGTGTGTGTGTGTGTGTGTGTGTGTGTGTGTGTGTGTGTGTGTGTGTGTGTGTGTGTGTGTGTGTGTGTGTGTGTGTGTGTGTGAGGATGCGGGAAGCCACAGAGAGAGAGAGAAGACAGACAGACAGACAGACAGGGAGCCTGAGCATGTGCCTGGCACACTCACTGGCACAGTTCCTTCAGTTTTAGATCATGTCCTGGTCACATTCATTATCAATTACTACTAACACTGTAGGCAGATGACACATTAAATAACACTGTAGGCAGATGACACATTAAACAGTCACACAACTTTTATTCCCTTCACTGTTTCTGATGTAAACAGCACACTTGTACATGTATTACACACAAACACTCCATATTCTGTCATAGTCACTGCACCAGTTTTCACTTGAACACACCGGTATGTTGCTAGTGACCAAAAATACACATGCCTATTTCAGTATCTGGATTTTCAGCACAAATCCTGTATAAATGGCAGATGCAGCTTTCTCAAAACTGACCAAACATGACCCCTGCTTTAACTGTCATAAAAACAAAAAAACAGCCATACTAATGGCAGATGCAGCTTTCTCAAAACTGACCAAACATGACCCCTGCTTTAACTGTCATAAAAACAAAAAAAACAGCCATACTAATGGCAGATGCAGATGCAGAAGGTAAAATTTCTTCTGTTGAGGTCAAGAAACACATGAAATGTACAGCTCTAATTCTATACGCGAATGAGAAACCAATTTTTGGGTGGAAGAATAATTTAAAATATGGTTTGCCGAGATACCAACATTCTTCCAAGCACTGAACAGGAAAACAATGTTAGCTCAACCAAACATAGATAAGTGGCTTACCTTTTCACTTCATTTTTCATCGTTTTTGAGCTGTTGTTTAAAATGTCATTTTGTAACTTGACAAAGGGGATTACCCTGAAAATTTGCTGGTGTTGTCTGGTCCTGATAAAGAACATTCTTTTTAACCTTTTCTGTGTTTGGATCTTGTTTCAGAACGCTAGCAGTCATTCCTGTTTCAGATTTTTGTTTGTTTGCTGAGGCCAAAATAATTTAGTACTAGCTTTATCATCATGCAAAGGATGAAACTGCACATCACCTGCTGCTGCATGATGGGAAATAAAATACTCAATCAGTCTTTCAACACATTAAAATTGAAAAACACTTATTATAACACCACCAGCAAAACAAAAAAAAAGAAAAAAAGGTTGCTAGGTGAGTTCAATGTATCACTATCAGTGCCAAAATAATAAGAACAGTCCTTTGGGAGATGCCTGGTCATAATGCGGTATTCCATAGAGCAAACAAGCCTCATGTTGGTTTCACTTTTCCAGTGGTGCATAGTTCAGAAGTTTCTCAATGAGGTCGACATGAGCCAGCAACATTCTCCGACAGCAGTAGCGCTTCAGACCCAGAGCATCCAGAGCATCTCTGAAAACAAAAACAGTTTGAGGTGTAAAGCCACAACAAGACTGAATTCAGAACATGTTGCCATGTGTGCACATGCATGCATTTGTTAGTGTAAGTGTTTGTGTGTGTGAAGTGTAGTGTTTTGTGTGTGTGTGCATGTGCAGTGTAGTGGGTTTTTGTGTGTGTGTGTGTGACTGTGTGTGTGTGCGCACATGGGTGTGTGTGCGTGCGCACATACCTATAACTCTGATGATGATCTGTGATGGTCATGGATGGAAATCAGATTTGCCCCCCCCCCCCCACCCCCCCACACACCCATGCCACAGATGGTAGGTAAAACCAAAAGCACAAAATGAAATGGCTAATCCTGCTTTTTGAAATGATTTCCGCAGGGTCTGTGACCGACGACCTGTGGCGCCATGACGTGATGAGTACCAGCATGCCCCAAAGCACAGCCAACAGCTGAAATATGACCGCTGTGGCATTTCTAGTCAAAAGATGAAAAACATGGTACAAGTGTGCTGATTTGTTTGTTTTAAATGCTTCATAAATCCCTTGCCAAACTCACCCTGAGTCATTTAACCGCACTGGTTGACTGGGTGTAAAACATCAAGTTATTTACTTACTCCCTTGCCAAATAATTGGGTCACATTACCTGGGTACGGCTACAGCAGACACATTAAGAGCAGTGTTACCCATTCCAATCAGTGTGTACAGTATTTCCAAGTGTCTGAACAATGGTAAAATGGCTGCCTATGTTTGGGACTTTTAATGTGCGCACAGATGTTGATGTATGCGGCTGCACACAGGGGCCACATTGTAAGACACAGGGACCACACTGTAAGACACAGGGGCCACACTGTGAGACCCAGGGGCCACATTGTAAGATCCAGGGGCCACATTGTAAGACTCAGGGGCCACACTGTAAGACACAGGGGCCACACTGTAAAATTTTAGACTAAGAGTAAGAGAATCTACAATTAAGTTGACTCTTGGAGAAAAATTCCATGCCACTATTGCCACACCTGGGAATCACACCCATGTCAGCACTGCACCTGGCATTTTGCTCAAGCGCTCTACCAACAGACTTATCCCACCCTCTGAGTCTGACTGACATCCAGCTGATAAAAACGCCCTGAGATGACCCTTGTTCGTCATGGTGACACTGACAAATACTGAAAATATAGAAATAAAAGTCTGTGGAACTGCTGCTGTTTGATGTGACAATAAACAAATGACAGTAACTGTTTAACAGTGTTCAACAGCAGCACTGACCCCTCTGTGTACTCCACTTGCAACAAGCTGAGGTAGCCCTCCCACTTGTTGCCAATCACTTTGCCGCACGTGAAGCATCTCACAGGGATGATCATGATGAAAGAGTGTGTTTTTCTGGAATCAAAGAAGAATTAATGGAAACAGCTAACATACTTTATTATCAATGCACAGGTTTAAAAAAATAAAATAAAATCATCATCAGTATCTATTTTTTTTTTTTTTTACTTCAGATAGAGAAGTAAAAAATAATAACAAAAACAAAAAAAATAAAAAAAAATAAAAAAAAATCCAACAACAACAAAACAACAATTAAAACCAAAATTAAAAAGGAAAACAAACTGAAGATGCAATTTTGCTTAAAAACATAGCACTCACAAATTACAGTTTACAAATTATACTTTCATTTTTCATAGCTGTTTCAGTGTATGCTGTATTTTATTGTTCAGTCAAAATTATATTTAAAAAAAAAAATGCTTTGCATAACTTGAGTTCAGGGCACAGCCATGTTGGTTTGTTCCTTTGACAAGTCAGAACAGAAAAAAAGCCTGGCTTGTATATTTTTTAAAGAGATCTCAGACCCCTTTTGCCACTCGCCAGTTGTGCTTATGAATCAATTTTTCTTTTTTTAAAAACAGATCTCAGATCCTTCTTGCCACTCACCAGTTTTGCTTATCAATCTATGATGACATGAGTCATGTTCCTAATACCATGATAATGATACACAATGGAATGGCAAAGGGATCACAAAATGGAAATTATTCCAGGGCTCATTACACTCACAGTCAGTGACTGAATGAGTCATGCTTTTGCAAATTTCAAATGTCAAACTTTACCAAACAGGATGAGAAATGTATTGAATAAATGGTCAACATTGTAAAACACTGAGCACTTATAAAAAAACAAAAAAACAAAAACAACTTTTTAGCAAATTTTCATTTTCGCTCTCAGTCTCACTCCCAAGTCCCAGGGCCCAAGATCAGAAGATGCTTCTTCTTGTTTAATTCCCCTACACTCCTATAAACTCTCATGGTACTGCCAATTTTCGCTATGCTCTAAGTCTAAGTCTCAGTTTCTGGCAAGCTCGCAAAACAAAAACACTTTCATAGCTTCAACAGTTCAAGTTCAACAGACTTCAATCATCATTCATTTAAGTTGTATTTGTAACACAAAATTCTTTGAGCAGGCACACATGTATGAAATATGGAATCCTAGGCTCCCTTCTAGACTACAGTCTACCACACACATATATATATGTAACACATAATGGTGTACACACAAACAGATGAAAAATGTCTCCAGGGGCAGGATAAAACAACTGCAAAAACAACAAAATGAAGAAATATATACAACAGTGACTGTTGTATATATATTTCTTCATTTTGTTGTTTTTGCAACTAAATTTTGGCTGCTGATGCTTTGTCAGAAATCCACAAAAAGACTAAGTCTAAAACCAATACTGTTAATGTTATAATATTAGTATTAGATAGTAATACTAATAGACAGACATTAATTAGTAAAAATAACACCAACACCATAAAATACTATTAATAGTAATACTAATAGTATTACTAATGGCTTGCATCATCTACAAGAACAACTGCACCAGATCAAGATGAAGTATTGAAGATGAAAACTGAACTGTGAACACTTAAAACTGAATTTAAATGAATGTCTTCTTCTGATCTGAAGTTATTACATTGATACTTTCATTGTTTCAGACATTTAGTTCAGTAAAACTTCATAAACCTACAACTTGTACAAATACAAATAACAAAGATAGGTACTAATATCCTAGGAGTAGGAGACGGTTGGAAATTCCTGGGACATTTGATATGCCATTTTAGTCACAAATATCATCAGAATCACCCAAACAGGTTCACACGAAGTGAATAAAACCAAACGTTGCAATAGAAAGTGAATTTTATCACATTATTACAAATGTTTGTGCCAATCACTTACTCAGTAACCGTATGCTCCTTTCAGTTTCACAGTTTCAGACATTTGATCTAGATTTAGTTTCTGAATCTGAGTAACCGTGCACGCCTCCGGTTTGCTGATGTCGGCAAAACAATGGATCGTGTACTGGGAGCTCACCCATTTACATTTTACAGACTGTAAGTGTAATCAAAATCACTTTTGTTGCAAATATTGGCTTCACTCGCTAGGTATAATATGACCCTGTTATAGTGTTAAGCGATTCTGATATCTGTGGCCCAAAATCATGACATTTAAAATGTCCCAGGAATTTCCGACCGTCTCCTCGGATGTCCTCATAAAGGGCTGTCACAGAATGTAAAAATACTGAACAATACTCGGTGTAGGCAGAATCATTTACCTGTTCAAGCGTTCGCGTAGAACCGATTCGCACACCGCAGTTTCTACCGGAAGTGTAATATTTGTCTTTCTACCTGAACATATAAGATGGACCTAGCGACTTCTTTATTTGCAACAACAAACAACGGCAAGGGGCCAACAGAAACATTGATCACAGCAACATCTTTTTGAGAGAAAACAATCTGCTTAGGATTGAATCTGCCCTAAAACCAGTGCCTTAAACCGAACTTGTTCTTTAGTTGGTACCGATTGTGTGAAACGATAGACTTTGATATGCTTTCAAGAATAAACTTAGGAACTTAGAAACTGTGGGCAGCTGTTGTATTTTTTATGTAAAAAATATACATACAATCTATTTCATCGTGCATCTTTGTTCAACAAAACAACGTTTTGCAACTATAAAGCGTTGTCTGTTATTCCCAAACAGCAAACCTTCTAACACAGTTCCAGATCACTTTCGTTCTGTACAGTTTGGTTTCCGGAATCAAGCAAAACAAACGCGCGAAAAGAAAAAGAAGAAGAAGAAGGAAACAGATGGTTTTGGATCCGTGAAAATTGACAAAAAGCATAGAGTACGACATGGCTGACCTAGTCGGAGTAGTAAGAGACTTGACCTTTGACAAGAACGGAGGCATCTTGCTGGAAACTATCCGTCCCGGAGAAGGCGATGAGGGACCACGAATCGGCGACCGGGTTTTCGTTCATTACGTGGGGACTTTGGAAGATGGCACCGTCTTTGACTCGAGCAGAGAAAGAAAAGTACCGTTTCAATTCACAATTGGAAAAGGTGAAATAACAACGTTTTAATATTGCAGTGGTATAGTAATTAGTTGATAAATACAATAACGTAATTAAATGACCATACTGATTCAGTGATTGTCTGGATTGTGATAATGGAATTTACTATTTACTTATAGTAGATAGCGGCAGCCTCTCATCGCCTATGCGGGAACATTGGAACTTTGCTCAATTTTACTGTATTTCAGTCACTAATTTCTCCACAGTCTCTGAATGTATCCTCTTGGAAATTATATGAATAAAAGGAACGTTTTCTTCGCATTCTTATGGTTGTTTTTATGTTTGCATGCAATGTACCTCGAAAAATCGCCAGTTGATTTTCTATGGGAGGTATTTGCCATTTGTCTGGTGCTGATCACGCGGTCCGAGACTTGAATGAAAACAGTCGATGTGTTTATCCGCTCGGTGACAAAGCGGTACGCGTTGTACACAGCAATATGTGGTATCACTGGATCGGAAATTGAATGCCGATTCCAGTGGTGTAAACGCCGTGGTCGTTTACAAACATCTCTGGTTGCTAGAAAAGTAGAATGCATTTTAGTCGGAAACTTGTAAAAAAAAATTACAATTTTAAACCACAAAATGCCCTCAAATGTCTAAAATATCCCCCCACAAAATGAAACTGAATCCATACCCTTTCGATTGAGGTATGGGGCTAATGGATTGATGACCTGTGGGTCTTTCACAAGCCAATAAAAGACCGCAATAAAGGCGCTTTTTTCAAATTGAGTTCATCCAAGATGGCATCGACCGCATGGAGTTTTTGTGACTCGATTGCCGAGTTTTGGCACAGGATTCGTGAGTATTCTCTTCACCTGGCTCCAGTTTACTGAATTTGGTGATAGTTTATCTCATAATTTAGCATTTTTATATGATATTTTGATTCATTCTTGCAGGATTGCCTAAAATCTTATGATTTTCTTGACCGACTCATAGTTCTGTCTTTGTTTACAAATATGACTAACCGGAAGTTGTCGATCACTCGCTTGTTCTCCTAATTATTGCCAAAATACGCCAAAGTTTCACAAAAATAGTCATTGAAATACATTCTCTGATGTCTTCTGGAACAGTATTATTTTGGGGGGACGAACCTTTGACGTAAATTCGTGGCGATGGCTGTTTTCGTGATCAAAATTCTTCATCAGGGGAGGTAACTAAGATGCTGAGAAAACAGTTGACTTCATAATAACTTCTGCACTTGAACTGTTAAAAGTCTTTCTCGTTTTTCAACGATTGTAATTAAATTCTCAAACTTTAATAGTATGTTGACCAGCATTTCTAGTTCAAAATTATAAGTGGATTTCTGCTTTGCTAATGGTAGCCAGTCTGATATTGTGATAAGTGATGATAAAATCATAACAGATAAGAGTTAAGGCCTGAGTTATAATGATTATTGTTAATTATGCTGTAGGCCATAGATCATTCTCTCAATGAAGATCAACAGAAACAACAAAACTGTGTTGTTGTTTTCCTGCAGATGATGACCAGTTTTCCAAACTGAAGGCTGTTTTCCTGGCAACTGGGAGAGGATGCCGGCAAGACCTTCCTCTGGTTGAAGTGGACAACCGACTGTTAGTGCAGCTGCTTCTCCCGAAAGATGATGGATCCAAGACTTTGGATGAGACTGCATTCTTCCAGCAACTTCTCAAACCAGATCTGGTCAAGACAGTGCTGCTTTCTCGTCTGCGGTATTTATGGTCAACAGGCTGAAGGAGCTGTTTGGAGGCGAGCCACTTCCAGAACTTCCACCTCTTCATGGCCATGGCGGCTGCCAGCAGCGATGTCAACAAGTGGAAGAGGAATCTGACCCAGGAGATGTCGACTGAACCAAATGATGATTCAGAACCTGATGAACCTGAGTTTGAAACCAGCTTCAGATTTCAACAGGAGGGTGACATTGTGGCAGTCTACAATGTAGAAGATTTCTTTTTCAGCAAAGTCACCAGGATCATCAGTGAGGAAGAGGCAATACTCCCCCCAATAGTCAATTTCTTGGAGAAGGCGGCAGTAAAGATGGAGTTGTTGTGTACAGGTGGCCATGCTCTGAAGATTACACTCAAATCTCCTCCGCAGTTGTGTTTGCCAAGAATCTGCAACTTGCACCTTCATCATTGTCTCCAGGGATGTTCGTTCTTTGTTGAATCTCGCAGGAATTTATTTGGCAGATATCAAGCACTCAGGTGCTATTTACAGTAAAATCACCTGTAGACTGTGTCAACTGACTCCAAATCACAGCCTTGTAGGCTTGTATGTTCATGGATGATAAAGGTGATACTGCTGTACCATGTTTTCTTTAGCATACACATCCTTTTTCTGCTGTGAAAAGTGAAGATTTTGCAGACTTTAAGACTCTAACACTCAAAATAAGTGCAAATGCTGCTGCAAATGTACTTCACACTTAGTTTAATGCACATGCAAAGTTTCATGGCTGTATCTGTAGTAGTTTTCAGGTTATGAGTTAAAGTATGAAAACCATTAGATTTGTCCTTTTTTTCCACTGTGAAAAGTGAAGTTTTTGCAGGCTTTAAGATCTATCACTCTCAAAATAACTGCAAATGTTGCTGCAAGTGTACTTCACACTTAGTTTAATGTACATGCCAAGTTTCATTGCTGTATCTGTAGTGGTTTTCAAGTTATTACCAGTTAAAGTGTGGCAACCCACATATTTGTTTTTTTTTCCACTGTGCAAATTGAAGATTTTGCCAACTTTAAGACCCTGTAACTTTAAAAGTAAGAGTCAGAGCTGCTTAGAAAAAAATAAGCGCAAAGACTGTGATAAACCCTGCTTGGAAATCCATTGGGAAAGCTGTCATTGCCATATGTTACCCACTGTGTGGTGTCAAAAGTGCTCTTTCATGCAAATTGGCAAGCTCGGAATTGCTTTTTGGAGCAACTTCAGCCCTCTGCCTATGTTTTATCTTTCTTTGCTGACCATATGATTTAGATGTGACAAAGTGCAACCAAGGTATACTTTTGAAAAGTGTAAGTATTTGGATTCTCCCATGTTCATGAGAACCACTATGGGGGGGTGGGGGGGGGGGGTAAATTTGAGAAAATGTAATAAACTGTTTATTGTCGCGCAAAACTGTATTTTTGAATGGCTATATCTTTGGAACTAATTAAGATAAACAGTTACTTTTTTTCTCTCATTTTCTTGTATCAATATGGCCTGTCTGAAAATGCATAAATTAAATTGCTGTTGTAAAATTTAAATTTTGGCTGCCGCTACCTACTTATAGTTGTACTAATTTAGGGATAATCAATAAATCATAATGTGATATGGTTACAAAATAGGTTAGAAACAGAACTAGTAGAAATTATTTTGGGGAGGTTGTTGGGTACAGCAGACCAGTAATGCCTAATGGCAGTATTTTTCTTACCAATAACCAAAAAAAAAAAAAAAAAACCCAGAAAAATGAGGAGAGACTTACTGTTATAGTTACTACAAGTACAATAGTCAGTAGTATACTAGTATTACTATTATTATATTATAGTATTAATGTAACTTTATAAGTTATATTAATACTATAGTAGTACTTTCCTCATTATATTGTAACTGTATTCAGACTTAAGTTTTATTAATTTATATTGTTTTATTAGTATATTACTCATTACTTTTTGAGACTTGCATCGTTTGACACAGACTCACAGTGATGAGAGAAGACTGGAGCAGAGCTTTCAAACTCAAAGGGACCCAATCTGTGCATATTCATAGAATCATAGTTCATACAGATGGACATGGCGTTGGACCTCAAATTCCTGCTTTAGACTTTTAGTTTCACTTTCAGCAATTTCACTCTGTGCATCTAGTAATCCATGGTTATGATGGTAGGAAGTGAAAATACCCCTTGAATAAGTTCAAGATGTGCCTATCAGGTGGCAGAGACTGCTGATTTCCACTGAGACAAATGATCCAGTATTGACAATGGCAGTGGCCAGTGTAATACAACACTTGGCTGAAGTTCCAGTGGAAGTTGGAACAAAACAGCAACAAGGTTGTGCACAGTGTCATGAATCAGTGACGAAAAATGTCTCCTACTCCTACTCCTAGTCATAGATCAATATTCAGAAGCACAAAAATGTTAAAAAGAATGCTGATTTGAATTGGACAACATAAAAGTTAAAACATGCACTAACTTGACTAAGTAACTAATTGCAATAAATTGGCATTGTCTTTCATTTTATCCAATCAGTACTTGTTAGCTGTGACTAGTGTAACTGTAAAAAAAGTGTAAGTGCTTGTGTAACTGTAAAGTGTAAGTGAATGTAAACATTGTACATATTGCAAAGGTGATCAGTTAAGGCATAGCAAATCTATACACCAGACTAAAAACAGAAGGACCCTGATAAGTAATATTAGTCTGAAGATTCAGCCAATATAGATTATAGATAACGTAACATGAGCAACAAACCCAGACCCAGAAGACCTGCAATGGCTGCATTTAGCAATAGATACAACAAGAAGTCAGAGCTGTAGTTCACAGGATTTTAACTTCAGCATGGCTGCGAGTATGATGAGGACAGTCCAGTAATGAACTTATGAAGTGCCCAGTTTGCACAGGAGCAATCTGCTGTCAAAAAGTGTCATTCTCTGGGCAGCGGTTATCATTATTTTAATTAAGCTGATTAAAAAACCCATTGTACTGGGTTCAGTGAACTTTCAGCATTCAGCTCAGACATTAAAAAGAGAAAAAAAGGCAGTGACCATCAGCATATTGTTAATTGTACTGGCAAGCCAGTGACACTGACACTGTGACAGTGTGCAGCTGATGTGCAGAAATCTATGGAGAAAGTTGAGATAAACATTTCTGTTGAGTGTTACACTTACAGTAACATTAATAGTAATACTGTAATACTAATAGTGCTTCACTCCCAGTTTCAATTGGCCTGTGTGTTTAGATGTGCAGTGCACAGTTTCCCCTGATTTCAGATTTGATGCTCTCATTCAGTATTCATGGTATTTTGGTAATACTAATACTGTAAATGTAATAGTACTCAAACTGTCACTCCCAGTCACACACAAACAGGGAGCCCTGACACCAGTGACAGTGAGTCAGAGTGAGTGACACGCAAACTTCTAGAATTAAATGATGACAATGAATCACATTGACTGAGTTGATTGACAGCAACGAAAAGCAAATACTCTCAAATTTTTAGAAGAGGGTAAAAATACCCTTTTAAATTTCAAGACAGTTACTGAATTTGTTTGAGATAGCTCCTTGACTTATGACTGGCTAGAGTCATGCAAAATGGGGAACTCCAAGAAGATCCAAATCTGACTGCTACATACTGACCTCTTCCTGTTTCATAACCTCCCTTCTTACATTGTTATACAGTAAACATAAAATACACACACTGACACCAACAGTCACACACACATGCACATATGTATATAGTATACAAAGATCTAAATCTCTGACTGCACCTACTGACCTCTTCCAGTTCCAGTGATACACACACACACATGCACACAAAGATCCAGATCTTTAATTGCCACCTGCTGACCTCTTCCTGTTGTGTAACCTCCCATCTTACAGTAAAGTTACAGTAAAACAGTTGCACGCACACACATTATGCACATGTGTACACACACAAAGCAGAGATCAGGATGTGTGGCATTATATTTACAGTGGAGGTGATCAAGGCCTGGGACTGTGCAATTGCTAACATGCGCAAAGGGGAGCTTGCTCGCATCACCTGTGGCCCTGAGTATGCATATGGAGAACGTGGAATGCCGCCCAAGATCCCGCCCAATGCCACTCTCATCTTTGAAGTGGAACTTATTGAGTGGAAAGGTGGGTGGATCAGTCACAAAAGTTTACACTGACTGTTAAAGTACACTCACAGCTCAGCTTTTGGTCTAATTGCAGATAAAAAGTTGGTTCTGTGCTTTTTTTTTGTTTAGTAACTTTAGCAGTAATTTGTTGTCAGATATGTTTTGGCTGTTATGACTTATCCCAAGCTGTTGTGTATAGATGACAAATTATGTAATGACACTAACACTGACAGTGACACTGACAGCACCAGGTGGTATAGTGGGCTGTGAGCTTCAGGACTTTCATAGTTTTAGAATTTACTGTGTTTGGGAATAATTCAAGGGGATAATTCACTAATTCAGTTTATGCTTTTTTTGTTTTTAACTATCGAACTCAAAATCAGCTGTTGGCTTTTTACCAGGCTGAGAGTGAGATATTAAAAAAAAGATATTTGATTTTTAAGCCAGATACTGTAAACTTCAGTTCGCACAGTAGTAACTTACTGTTACTTTAGTTTAAATCACTAAATCAGTAAATGTGACTTTGTAAGCTTAATTGATGAACACATACTGACACAGTCATGCTGGTATTAATCATACTTTTCACAGATCTTCAAAATGTGAAACATTCTGAAGGCAGTGAAGCTCAAGATATGAAGAAAAAAAGAGGTCATATTTTCCTGTTTGTAATCTGACTGAACCATTCATTGAGCTTGTTTCTGTTCATGTTGTCTTTTGCCTGTAGTTATGTGCTACTGTATTATACAGGTAATGTCTTTTGTCCACTGACATGCCACAATCACTGATGGCAGGTTTGGACTTGACCAAGGACCAGGATGGTGGGATTATCAAGCGGATGTTGAAACAAGGGGAGCGAGTTGCCACACCAAATGATGGTGCCGTTGTTACCAGTGAGTGTGTGTGTGTGTGTGTATTAGTTATTACCTATTTGTGTGTGTGTGTTACCTATTTGTGTGTGTGTGTGTATGTGTGTGTGCTACCTTTGTGTGTGTGTCAGTTTGTGTATGTACCTGTATTGTCATGTGTTCATGCATCTGTGTGTGTATGCGCATCTGTCTCAGTGAGTATCACTGTGTGTGAGTTAGTGTCACTGCGTGTGTGTGTGTGTGTGGTCATTCATCTGTTTGTACACTGTATATCATGGTTACTAATGAACTAAATATGGCAAAGCTTGCATTGGGTACATTTTCAGATTTAGAAGTGTGAGCAAGTGCTCTTTGTACGTTTTACACTAATCCCGCCCCGCTTAACGGATCAATGCAATTTCATTACTGTACTTTAGTAACCCGGGAACCGGAGCAGACGACGCTTTTGTTTTGAAGCGCGGCGTGTGGCGTAACGCCACATGGCCTTCACACAGCCGACCGGCGATAGCCGCCAGTGCGCGCCTTTTTCAAATCTGTTTTTCTCCCTTAATATTTTGACCCGCTTGTTTGTTTACCTACTCTTTGTCTATTTAGTCCTTTTTATGCACTAAGCTATGTATAATATAATTTGGCATCTTAGAATGTTTATTTAACGTTTATTCAGACACCGGATCGAGCTTAATTAGTAGCCGATGCCTCTCTAGGTCCATTCTTTTATAGCCGTCGTCTGCATGGCGCGCTTTGTTTAGTACTAGTAAATGGTAGTGAAATGTTGTTTTGATTCGATTAAAGTAATTCTGTGTCGATCAATGCGTTGTCGTATAGTATTTTGCTTAGCTGACTTCATGTTTAGTGTTTATTTTGGGTTGAAATTAACTTATTAAGTATTGTGTACTGTAGAAGCTAAGTTGTATTCATAGACTACTTAATCTCACTATCAGCGCTGCTGCGACTAAGGTTACGCGCCCCAGGCGAAAGTTCGCACCGATTATTTTAATGCTAGTCTTTGAGTTTGTCTTGCTTCTCTTACAGAGCGTTGTATTGTAATTGTTATGTACCATTTTAACCGTGGGAGCGTGCTCTTTATTCCGATGTAAGTTTTAGTGACATTTATATTTTGTACATTGTGTTAGTTGTGATTTAGTTGTACGAATCTGTATATAGACAGGCGCAAGCCACGCTTCCCACTCTTTGTGTAAATAAAATAAGTCATGTGTGTACATTTTGTTTATACGGTTTAAAAGATGGTAACTGTAGCTTTCATTTGATGTTTTTCATGTTTTAATTGGTTTAGTTATTGTAGAGGAAAGTGTATTTGTGCGGGCCAGGGAAACACAATTGTCAGCCATTTTGTGGTCCAGAGGGGCGATTTTACTGTAGCGATAGCGTGTGTTCCCTGTGGCCCGCGCCGTTCTCTTATCTATGCGTGAGCATGATGATTTTGTGTGTGTGCTGAAAACTGTCTGCGGCTGAACAAGTAAAAACTGATTGCTGCCATACGCCTGCTGTGGTCTCCACTTTATTGACTCCGCTGCCTGTGTCTTGTCCTTTGACCACTCCACTCCATTACAACTTTGGCGCTGCGAGAGCAGGATGAGCGGAGCGACCCGAGACCACAGCAGGTTGAGTGACCACGGCCCAGACCGCAGCAGACAACCCTGATGATGATGGCCAACCACCGACGCCGGGTACCACAACTGACGACCCGGCTAGCCACCAGCACCACCGACGACCCCGGCTAGCCACCAACACCACCGATGTCGCGGTACAACTGACGACCCCGGCTAGCCACCAGCACCATCGACGACCCCGGCTAGCCACCATCACCACCGACGACCCCGGCTAGCCACCAACACCACCGATGTCGCGGTACCACAACTGACGACCCCGGCTAGCCACCAGCACCATCGACGACCCCGGCTAGCCACCAACACCATCGACGCCGCCGGCCAGCAGTCTCCATCTCCGCGGCCAGACGTCAGTGACTGAGTCAGACAGTGACGATGAACTATGCGTGTTAACACCGAAGAATCCAGCTCGTGCTGCTGTTGCTGTGCCAGTAGTGACACATGTCATCCAGCGACCACCTGTGCCTCTGCCTAGACGCTCACGACGTCTGGCAGAGAAGAACATTATTCAACAGTAACCCGACCGCAAAGTTACCTGGCGCAGTACCGTAAGTGTTTTGAAATTAGCTGTTTTGTTGACATGACATGTGTGTGATGATTGCATTTTATACAGTGTTCATGATTTTTATGTCAGATGCCATCTGTATTACTAGGTTCATGGTATGTTTTTATCTTGGCTATTTTGTAGGTGCAATGTGTCGGAAACAACGGTACTTAGGAGAATTTTGCTTAAATGCAAATCTTCTAGTCTAACTGCCTGTTTTACTGGCAAATAGTGCAGATTTTTTTGGTGACCTAAATGGATTGTGAAATGTGATAACTCAGTGACCGGTTGCTTCAGTACATACTCAGGCATTTTTCAGTAGGTTGTAGATATTAGAGGATCATTGTTTAAATAACAACCCTCTGTTGATCTAAGGCATAATGCCGCCTCTGATTTGGTCTTATTTGAAATTGCGGACTCTCATATTAAATATATGCTAGTCAAAGGATTGATTTTGTTTCCCGGTTCAGCCGGAGATCTTAGCCCATTCTAGGTTGTTACGTTAAATACGTCGCCTGACAGATTGGTGTTTTTACTCAGCGAGGACGCTGGTAGTGGTAGAGTAGGGGGGGATGTGAGCAAGTGCTCTTTGTACGTTTTACACTAATCCCGCCCCGCTTAACGGATCAATGCAATTTCATTACTGTACTTTAGTAACCCGGGAACCGGAGCAGACGACGCTTTTGTTTTGAAGCGCGGCGTGTGGCGTAACGCCACATGGCCTTCACACAGCCGACCGGCGATAGCCGCCAGTGCGCGCCTTTTTCAAATCTGTTTTTCTCCCTTAATATTTTGACCCGCTTGTTTGTTTACCTACTCTTTGTCTATTTAGTCCTTTTTATGCACTAAGCTATGTATAATATAATTTGGCATCTTAGAATGTTTATTTAACGTTTATTCAGACACCGGATCGAGCTTAATTAGTAGCCGATGCCTCTCTAGGTCCATTCTTTTATAGCCGTCGTCTGCATGGCGCGCTTTGTTTAGTACTAGTAAATGGTAGTGAAATGTTGTTTTGATTCGATTAAAGTAATTCTGTGTCGATCAATGCGTTGTCGTATAGTATTTTGCTTAGCTGACTTCATGTTTAGTGTTTATTTTGGGTTGAAATTAACTTATTAAGTATTGTGTACTGTAGAAGCTAAGTTGTATTCATAGACTACTTAATCTCACTATCAGCGCTGCTGCGACTAAGGTTACGCGCCCCAGGCGAAAGTTCGCACCGATTATTTTAATGCTAGTCTTTGAGTTTGTCTTGCTTCTCTTACAGAGCGTTGTATTGTAATTGTTATGTACCATTTTAACCGTGGGAGCGTGCTCTTTATTCCGATGTAAGTTTTAGTGACATTTATATTTTGTACATTGTGTTAGTTGTGATTTAGTTGTACGAATCTGTATATAGACAGGCGCAAGCCACGCTTCCCACTCTTTGTGTAAATAAAATAAGTCATGTGTGTACATTTTGTTTATACGGTTTAAAAGATGGTAACTGTAGCTTTCATTTGATGTTTTTCATGTTTTAATTGGTTTAGTTATTGTAGAGGAAAGTGTATTTGTGCGGGCCAGGGAAACACAATTGTCAGCCATTTTGTGGTCCAGAGGGGCGATTTTACTGTAGCGATAGCGTGTGTTCCCTGTGGCCCGCGCCGTTCTCTTATCTATGCGTGAGCATGATGATTTTGTGTGTGTGCTGAAAACTGTCTGCGGCTGAACAAGTAAAAACTGATTGCTGCCATACGCCTGCTGTGGTCTCCACTTTATTGACTCCGCTGCCTGTGTCTTGTCCTTTGACCACTCCACTCCATTACAGAAGTAATACAAATTTACAGTAAGGATGTAATATATTGCAGAGCTACTGCATTTGCTTGCTTGCATGGTGCCAACATTTCACACAAAAGACGGGGATCCATCAATACACGATTATATGCTTTGATACACCCCCCCCCACCCACCCACTCCCACACACAAGCATTGCCAGAAAAATAATCTTTAATTGTAATTTGTATTGGTAAATAATGTGATTTTGATTGCGATTTATGTTTGCTTCAAGTTCAGACTTGTTTTTTACAATGCATTGTCCATTTGTTTTTACAATGCATTGTCCATTTGTTTTTACAATGCATTGTCCATTTGTTCTTAAGTCAGGTACACTGGCCGCCATAAAGGGGTGGAGTTTGAGTCCCGGGAGGTGACCTTCACCCAAGGGGAAGGCGACAAGGAGGGCATCATTACAGGCATTGAGATTGCCACCAAAAAAATGAAGAAAGGCGAGCGTGACCAGTTGACCATCTTGGCAAAGTATGGCTATGGGGAAGCTGGTTGTCCGGAGCTGAACATTCCCCCCAATGCAACCCTGGACTACGAGGTGGAGATGATCAGCTTTGAAAAGGTATGAACAGAAGTCATCACTATCAGCTGAACATTCCCCCCAGTGCAACACTGGACTATGAAGTGGAGATGATCAGCTTTGACAAGGTACAAACAGAAGTCATAACCTCAGTTGAACATTCCCGTCCTTTTTCCTGTGTACAAGACAGGTAGTAATATTCTTGACTTGTAGGCAGGTGAGAGATGGGCATGTTGGCTGTTCTGTCATTAGTTTGGCAAATTTATTCTGCCAAACAAAATGGGAATGCAGAACTTAGTGGACACAAACGTATTATATTATTTATCCAACACGGTTGTTCCAGCTGGCACCCAGTTTCTGGATTCACAAAACTGGACTTCTTTTTTTCTGTGCAATTGTGAAGCACCTGAACCCTTTTGTCAAAAGGTGTGAAAAGTATTTCTATGTCGATCATTTTTCATTAATCATGAGTTGGTGTGGGCAGCATTCAGTTTCATCATCATGAAAAGTCTTGAAGAACATGATTGTTCAGACTGAGATAAAAGGGAAAAAAGAGAATGTTTTTTCATGTATTGCCTTAGTATGTCGGTGTATGTGAAAGCAAGAAGAATAAGAGTGAGATTCTGACTTTGTTAATACTAACACAGTAACAGGGAACAGTGGATAAAAACCACAAAAACACTGCAGAATAAAGTTCAGTCAGTGTGCATCCTGCAGGCGATTCTTGCCCTGTGTTAAAGATTTGTCAGCCTCAGGGGGCGTTGCCCGTGGGCCTTACAGAGGCCGTCCACAGCCCGCAGACCCTCGCCTTTTGGGTTGGAACATGCTTCTAGCCCCAGCCATGGTATAGTTTGAAGGCCAGTGTGAACTCTCACTCTGTGCCAAACTTTAGGCAGTTAATGCCCTTTGAATGTCATTCACTATCAGAGCAAGGTTGCTTTGTTCACCATTGGAGTGGGTTCAGCCAACGGGTTTCACTGTGTGTCAGTGTGAGCTGTTTATCGAAAGCCTGGACAAGGTAATGACTAGTTGGAGCTGAACATTCATTTCCTCAGCTGGACGGTCCTCCTAATGCAACCTTATGAAGTTGAGGTACTCTGGTTTGAAAAGGTAACTGGTCACACGAGTGACTGTTTTAATATTATGCAATTAGGCAAGAGGACATCATATTCATACCTGTACATAAATAAAAGAACATTTTGGTTTGATCTAGGAATTTAGTAGCTCGGTGTTTGATTTTTGTTCTGTTACTTGGTTTCAGTTCTAGTGAATTAATTGTTAGATTTAGAGTCCTTAACTGATGCTTGATGTGGGTCACTCAGCTGATTAGCCTTGATTTTAATGACTGATTGATTGATTGATTGGTTTGCAGGCCAAAGAATCCTGGGACATGGATGTTGGGGAGAAGATTGAACAGTCCAAGATCATCAAGGAAAATGGGACAACTTATTTTAAGGTCAGAATATCAGATGGGAGCACACAAAAGTGAGAAGAACTTATCTGAAATTGAAGACTGGGGGTGCTAATCCTACCCATGCCCTTATGGCATGGTACCTGTGATGTCCTTGGTGGAACGTTTAATGTGTGCCTTATGGCATGGTACCTGTGATGTCCTGGGTGGAACATTTAATGTGTGCCTTATGGCATGGTATCTGTGATGTCCTGGGTGGAACATTTAATGTGTGCCTTATGGCATGGTATCTGTGATGTCCTGGGTGGAACGTTTAATGTTTGCCTTATGGCATGGTACCTGTGATGTCCTTGGTGGAATGTTTAATGTGTGCCTTATGCCATGGTATGACCTTGATGGAATGTTTAGTGTGTGCCTTATGCCATGGTATGACCTTGATGGAATGTTTAGTGTGTGCCTTATGCCATGGTATGTCCTTGATGGAATGTTTAGTGTGTGCTTAGGAGACGTCATGGGATGTCCAACTCACATTTTTCTGGCAAACTGTGGAGAAGCAAGTTGAAGAAAATGAAAGTTCCTAGTTGGCTGAATCCCTGTGACACTCTTTTTGGGGTTAAAAAGTTTGCATCAGCAACAAAGTTTTTTGGCAGAAAAAGTATTAGGACAATAATCCCGGAAATTTATAAACCTCCAGTGCCTTGTGGCTGAAACTAGTCAAAGTGCCATTGAAGTATTGGGTGGTTCAGGCAGGGTTGTTGACTCCCTTGATTTTTTTGCCTGGTGTCGCTTAAGTCCCTTGGCTGTTTTTACTTCTGTGCATACTTTTTTTTCACAAGGGAAGGTGGTGACAGTTAATATGCAAAGTTTACAATGCCAACTTCAATGGCATTTTTGGTCTTAAAGTGTACCTGGCAGCAAACAAAAATGAAACAAAATTCCCACACTCATGTCTTGTAACAGCCAGGAAACAATGCGAAAACACTTTTTCCATCCTCCATCACATTTCCCCTTTAGTGCTTGCAAATGCAACAGTAGTGGCATTTGTACTGCTTAGCAATTCTAGGTTCAGCTTCCATTCTTATACACAGCTTAAACCAACAGCTACTCAAAATGACCTGGAAATGTCAGCTTCAACCTTTTGAGACTTCTTGCACAAAAGATTACAAAGGGGCTCTGGTGCGAATAATAAATAATGCTAGAGTTTGGTCAGAATCAAAATATAGATCCTCTGCATGTCATGCTTTATGTTGCTTTCTCACATGTATTTCCTCTCTTTTTCATCCAGAAAGGGAACTCCTCTGCATGTCATGCTTTATGTTGCTTTCTCACATGTATTTCCTCTCTTTTTCATCCAGAAAGGGAACTATGCTCGGGCAGCTTCAAACTACAAGAAGATAATCTCCTACCTGCAATATGAGACGGGTCTCAAAGCTGACGAGGCCAAAGAGCGGGACCAGCTCTTGTTGGCCGCTCACCTGAACATCGCCATGTGCAGCCTAAAGCTGCAGAACTTCTGTGATGTGAGTGTTGTTGGATAGTGGGTGTTCCCTGCTGGATGGCTGTTTTACTGTATCTCCCAATGAGCAGTTTGGCGCGAAGCAATACAGGACGTATGGAGAAGAAGAAATTGTATTTTATGCGTAAAAGGCACAGTTTTGATTGTCATTCACCATTATTGCATGCACATGCATCGCATGCACACACACACAAGCACACACCACACACACACGTGCACACACACACACACACAAACAAACAGATCTATACATGTGCACATACACACATACAGGTACACATGTGAAGAGCACCATGTGCACACACACACACACACAGATACATGGACATGTGCATGCATGCTAACTCTAGCAACTGTGCTGTGTTCTTCCAGGCAGAAGATGCATGCAACGAGGTTCTGAAGATGGATCCAAACAATGTCAAAGCTTTGTTTCGTAGAGGACAGGTTAGTACAGCAGTTATTTTTTGCTCCTTGTAAAGGTTTTGTATGTGTGGAATAAAGCCTGTTTTGATTTAACTGATTGAGAAAAATGTTGGAGCAGGGATATGTTAGGGAAGTGTGGATAGCTCAGTGGTAGTGTGCCAGACTTGTGATTCAAAGGTCACCAGTTTGTGTCCCAGGTTTAAGTCCTGGCAGCAGTGGTGGGAGAATTTTCTTCTCCATGGTCATCTTTCTGTGCTGACTTTCCATTCCAATGCTGTGTTATCGCGGTAGCACATAAAAGATCCTGGCCATACTACCCAAAGTGCAGGAAGCAGGTTACGTTTAAACACGCATGCATCCTATGACTAGGTATGTGGATTTGAATAAAATGGCGCTGTAAGCTGGTGCATAGTTAGTTACATGGTGTCCACAGAATGTGCACCAAGAAGGCAGCAGTTTCATGTGGCACCAGCTGTGTCATAACCAGATAGCACTGTAACCACTTTAGTCGATATTGAAACATGCTACGTAAAGCTACGGTCTCTGATTTGGAGTCACATACAAGAGGGTCTGCTCAGAAGCAGAGAAGAGCACTATGTAGTTGTCATTGTGAAACGCTTAGGGCTCATCTCGGAGATCAGCATTGGAAAAGTGTGCAAATGAAAGACCAGGTGTTTGTGCATCTGCAAATGTAAGAAGTAGTACATTTGCATTACCATACATTTGTGTGATTCTAACTTTTAATGTTGAGCTTTTTTAAAATTGTGCAGGTGCTTTCTGTTTTAATCAGACTTAGATCATTTGTGTTGCAGGGATAAGAGTCTCTGAAAGGTTTAAGAAACAAAAACAGCAATGTTCAGGTTTTTCAGTATTTAAACTGAGATTTAAAGAAGAAGAAAAAGTTGTGTTGGCTGCTTGGCGATTTGGAAGCTTCAGTCAAAGTGGTCTTTTTGTTTTTGCAAATTTGACCTTTTTGAAAGAAGATGACTTCACTTAGAAACTTTACTATTTGTAATTTTCTTGTTCTCCTTGTTTAACAAGGTCTTGAAACTTTGTTTTGAATTATTTTGTGTGGATGATGGAGGTCATTGAGGCCTCTACCAATGACCATGTTACGTTTCAATAGTGCCAGACTACTTCTGGTTTCTCAGTGCTGTTGTTAGTGGAGTGGTGCTGGCAGCTGAGGGCTGATCTGGTGGGTTGGCAGAGATGCACAGTGAATGCTGGCACCTATCCCTGTGGCTCTAGTTCAGTAGTTGCATGTAAGTGAGTGAGTGACTAACTTTACACAGCGCATTCCTACTATCCACCGAAGTTGTTGCGGCACTGTTTAGCCGTTACGTGGCTGGTGCCACGTGAAGCTGCTGCTGTCGCGGTGCAAGTTGTGCTGATGCACCAGTTTACAGTGTCACTTTATTTGAAACCTCATACATAGGAGGCATGTGTGTTTAACAGTAACCTGAGCTTTGGGCAGAGTGACCAGGAACGTTTTACATGCTACTGTGGTAACACGAGGGTGGAATGAATACTGAAATAACAGCCAGCACAAAAAGTTGACCCTGGAGAAGAACATCTTCCTGCTGGTCCTGCAGGACTCAAACCTGAGAAGAAACTTTTCCTGCTGATCCTGCCAGGACTCAAACTGAGAAAACATTTTTCCTGCTGGTTCTGCCAGGACTCAAACCTGAGACCTTTCAATCATGAGTCTGGCATTCTGCCTCTGAGTATCCTTGCTCCCCATGCCTATTTTTCTTTGGCTGTGTTCCCCCTACACATGTTGTATGTTTGAGGAGGTTTGGTGTATCCGTGTTCTCTTATTCATCATACTCTTGAATTTTTAGTCTCGCTTGGAACGCTGCGACTACACGGCAGCAGCTGAAGACTTTGGCAAAGTTCTGGCTCTGGAACCAGGGAACAAGGCGGCCCGGAACCAGCTGAGCATCAGCAGACAGAAGCAGAAAGAGGCCTACACCAAAGAGAAGGAGCTCTACACCAACATGTTTCAGAAGATGGCTGAAAAGGTTGAAACTCGGTTGTGTGCACAGTTGTGGCTACATTGTAAACTAAAGTTCAGCATTTTTTGAAGGGATGGTTGAAAAGGTTGGAAGTTTGTCATGTGTGTGGTTGTAATTGCTGCATCTTAGACTAAGGCATTCAGAGTGTTTCAAAAGATGGCCGAGATTAGAAGTCAGGATGTCTGTCACATTTCAAAAGATGGCTGAGGAGGCAGGAGCTGAGAATAACTTTGTGTACTTCACCTGCCCACTGATGGGAATTGTGGTTTTCAATTTGACTGCTTTTTTCATCTTTAAACTGAGCAAAAGCCACCTGATTAATGAACAATGGATTGGACTTGTGTGATTTTGATGAATTTGCTTTGCTGTTTCAACCTTACACACCAGTCAACTGAGAATTTGAATATTGCATAACTTTCCTTAATCACTGTTTACCATTTGCCTTAATATAGCGGTTGCAGTTGACTGGCCATTAAAACCAATAAAAGCCAATTTTTGGTTTCCACTCTTTGCCAGAGACTGGCTGAGAAACCCACTTTGCCCCAGACTGCCCGCTCTTTTTTCTTACTGCACAATCCCAGACTGCCCAGTAGCAGCCAGTTAGCAGCTGCTCTATACTGGTATCCCAGCTTATGCAAATAGGAATGGGATTCTCACGAGACTTGTAGCCTCATTTCCACTGTTGTGCACTACTTCCAGCAATGTCCTTTGTTCAGAGTTCAGTGCCCAGTGGAGTTTGAAAGATGCTGTGAATTTTCAAAGTTGTGAGATGGACACATGAAAGATGTACGATAACAAACAAAAGCCTACTGTTAGCAGTGGCGTCAGAGCTTCATCCTTTGAGATTTGAACTGCAAATTTTGGCTCAGTTGCTTACCCTGGGCACTCTAACAAACTCACTGAGCTTCATCTTTGGAGATTCAAACTGGAAATTTTGCTAGGTCAGTTACCCTGTAGGCACCCTAACAAAACCCGATGATGACATTTCTGATTTTGGATTATTATTTTTGGAGCGAAAACAACCTGTTGGATATACAAGAACAATGGATTTGCAAACTGGGGAAAATACAAAGTGAGCTGAAACTTTGATCTGGCATTCATTATTGATTTTTAAAGTTGTATACCAGGATCATTTGACACAGTCACTTCCCTGCACATGGGATTTTGTAGAGAAAGGGCAGCAGCTTGCCTGGGGCCAAGTGGGTTAATAACAATAATAATAACAATCGATTAATTATGCTGCCTGATTTAGTAAGAGCCAGGAGTGTTTGTAAAATGCTTGCTATTGTCATTGTTGTACTGTCTGTCAACAGAGCAGCGGTGGCTTCACCCTGTACCAGACGATGCCGGAGGTGGGGGAGTGGAACAACGAAATGGCCAAGGACATGATGCCGCTGCAGGAGGAGCGAGATGCCTTTGAGGATGCCGCTGACGGAGACAAGAAGGATTTGTCGCCGAGACCCAGTGGGACTATGGAGGACTGACCCCATGAGTGTGACCGTGTGTGAGGACTTTGCCCCAGCATGGGGAGTGTGAGGCCCCCGAGGAACCAAGCCTGTGTGTTCATGTGAACAGAGCAAATGTCCACACTTAAGGAAGCTGTGGACTGACGGTATGTGTTGTAAGGGATGTTGTTACAATGTGAATAAGACACACTTGTCACCTTGTGCCTTGACTCTGGGTGCTGGAGGATGGGACACTTTGAGGATATTGTAAAGACGTGTCTGTTCAAGGTTGGCACTTATCCAGGAGTGGGAAGAGTTATGTGTACAGTGTGTGACCTCTGCATGGCACAGGTACTCTGAGCAAAGAGTTAGCCTGGCTCATCAGTGAAGCACAAGTACTCTGAGTGAAGAGTTAGCCTGGCTCAACCCTGAAGCACACTGCTCAACCCTGAAGCACACTGCTAAAGCCATACTGTTTTCACATGCACCACTTACCGAGCACTGGGACAGGGCTGTGCTGTGCAGAGAGCAGTGGCCAGTGTACAGCTGTACAGCACTGCTCACTTTGTTTCTGATGGCCTCTCACCTTGCCCCAGCTGACCCCAGCCCACTGTGCCCAAGCTGACCCCAAGCCCAGCAGCCCCACAGTTCCCCCCAGCCAGAAAGTACTTTTTGCAGCAAGTAACTTAGTAAGTCACACACAAAAATTACAAAGATATCTTTAGTAGCTTCTGAATTATGAGCGTTTATAATTCTGTTGATTGCGCACAAATAGCAGAAAATGTTACGATAAGGCACATTTGGACATCAACCAGAGAACAAACACAAGCAACACAGATGTACATTTTTGCCATCTACTTTACTTCTACCATGGCAAACAGCACCCAGAGTCTGAGAACTGTATCTGTCAGCAATCCTGGTAACCATTCTGTCAAAAATGACCAGATATCAGTGTAAACATGTTCACACTTCACAGTACAGCATGCTCCAAGACCCACAGGAGTCAAACAGTGGCACTGCTGCCACTTGAATCAGCCTATATTTATTGACCTGTACACAAACAATATACCTACTTTTTTCCAACAGGACTGGAACATTAATTTATCTGTTATACAGATGCAAAGTTTCGGAAAATGCAAAAACAGGTGGTGGCGGACATACTGATATGTTAAAACTACAAAATTGGTCATAACTTTTAAACCACTAATTCAATTTTAACGAGATTTGAATATGAAGACAAAGGAGATACAATAACTGTTTAAATGTTAGTGTACTTGATTTTGCCAATGATTAATATTTTGTTCAACAAAGTACATAGTAGGTGGTGTATTATGTTATTATTTGCCACCATATTCGATAAGAAAATGATTTCAGATTTATTTATTTTTAAATAAAAAATAATAAAAAATATGAAGTGCTGATGCTATTTTAGTATTCTGTTCTTCAAAGTGAACACAGGCCTGGTGCATTACATAATGCTTCATATTGCTGTCATGTGTTGATATAACAAAACAGAAGGGGGGAGGGGGGGTGTGATCTTTTTGAGGTTTCTAGACAAAACTACACAGTTCTCAGGTATACACAAATGGTACAGGGTAGTAAATTTATCATCCATGATAAATGACAGGAATAGTAAATGTCAAGGCCTATGACTCTGAGTATGAGTGAGTGTGACTGCACTACAAAGAAATAATAATCTATGAACAACACTGAAGAAAAAAAACTAAACTAGGGAGTCTTTAAACTTCCGGTACTTCTCCAGATCTGGCAGGCTGACTAGGCAAAATGCTTGCCCAGAAGAGGAGCAGGGTTCAATAGAAATGTCAGCTGCAAACACAACATTGCTTTGAACTGAACACCAATCTTCCTGTAAAGGCCAGCGAAAACCCTGGCGCTGACCATTGCCTGCGGTCCTTTCCATAAAGTTGACCTTACTCCTTGTTGCTGACTCCATTCTTGTCACCTACCCAAGAAAGCAGTCATCCCAGCAGAAGGCTGCGACCAGGTGGCCCCGCTACTGGAACAGGAATGGTGTTTCGTCGCTATCATCCTCTGACAAATCACTGTTGTCCTCTTCAAGGGCTCCATCTTCATCATGGCCACAGCCATCCACGTCCAGTGAAACATCCCTGTCAGCTTCAGAGTCAGATGTACTGGGTTCAGCTCCAACTTCTGAGGCCAGTCGTTGGCATTTAGCTGGAGGCTGGCCTGCATCATCTCTGTGGTAGCGGAATGGGCACCACCGCAGCTGCTTCATCTGCACCAAAGAACAACTTCAGGTTCGTGACCAACTGCTGCAGTGTTTCTGTAACTCTGAGAAGAGGGGAATTAAATTGCAGTACCAACTTCTGATACTGCAGTTCTGCCTTCACAGTCACACCTTGCAGTTGGTTCTTGCGTATGCATAAATTGTGGGCAGATTATCATCTTCAGGTGCCAAACAAGGTCCATGATGAGGCCTCAACTTCTCCACCATGTCCTGGATCTTTGCCTTCTTTTTATCTGCGGCTGCAGCCTTTTTTGCATGACATTCTTGCAAGACAAATGTTCTGTGTACAACAGCTTCTTTTTCTTCTGCCCCATACTGCTTCCACAGTTTGGATGCCTTTTTTGCTGAGAGTTTCAGGAGCTGTGTGTGCTCTTCTTGTGATTTGTGACAGAAGTACTGTGAGATGCTCTTCTTTCTCTTAAGAATATTGATGGTGCTGTGACGATGCAGTGTGGCGTTTCGCAATTTAAACAAAGTCAAGATCACTGAAACAGAATGTGTATGTTAAAAAAGGTTCTTCAGTAAGTCAACAGTAAATAGAAAGGTCTTTTGAGGCCACTGTGTTCTGAAAGTAAAACTTGAATTTTAGTTAACCCAGCATTACGCCATATGCATCCAGAGAAACAACAATCATATTAAAAAAAAGTGTAATTATTAACAAAATGAATTGTAAAGAACATACTTTTCTCTGTTGCATAAGCCTAAATTTGTTTAGTAACATGAGGTAAAGCAGGGTCCATAGGTCAGAGACATTACTACAGAAGAATTGTCATATGCCATTTAAAAAAAAACATGTTTAGGGGCAACATATAATTTAAAGTAAGATGAAATTCTTTATTTATGAGGATAATACATAACCTGTAAGAATTTCTTTTTCCCCACGAAAAAAGTATTTCTGGGTGGTGTCCTGTGTGGGTAGCAGCTTACTGGCTTCAGTGCCAGATGTGGCGGGTACCACCATTAATACAACAAAACTCACAGGCTTACTTGTACTTGAGGTCGGTGGAGCCAGGACGGATTACTTTGGTGACATCAACAGCATCAAGCCTTTGAAGTAATTCCACACATCTTCACAGCGACACGACCACCATACCCAGGGTTACACCACTTGATGGCAGAAACCCCAAGCCAGCTTAGAGTTGAAGAGGTGCCCTGTGCTAATCCTCATGATGCCTAATGCATGGGATTGAAAGCACCGGGCCGATGCTCATCAGTTGGCCATATTCCGGCGCGCACACACTTGACAGCGTCCAGCCGGACTGCTCTGTAGGATGCAGTTACATTGGTGGTATACACACTATAGTCCACAAAACAGAAGACTTGAAGATCAGAAAATCACATTTATATTGATGATGATTACATCCAAGAACTTACAACCACAAAAGTTCTGTATCTGGAATCACAAGAATCCCATGTACACATGTATCATTTTTCACAAGTCGTGACACTGGTATACTCTAAAGAAAGCACAATGTGTCAGAGCTACAATCCTCTGTGTTGAGTCAAGAGGCCACTTGAGAAGGGGGAAACGTATATCACGGAACATCCCATAAGTGTGAACGGAGAAAGCTCTGAAGTCCAAAATTGCTTGTGCAGAGAAATGCTGACTGCTGCTTGATGTGTACGACACTGATGGAAGTCACTAAACAGGACAGGAAATGCCACAAAGTTGTGTGAAGGCGCTGCACTCTGCTTCGTGCAGGAGGTCCAGGTAGAATCCGGCAAGGCAGTGCCCTTTGCACAAGTTGGCTTTTCACAGCATGAAGCTGAACCCGGTCTCAACACTGCATTTGGTGTGAACATCCCATCTTCTGGCACTGGCGCTTTTTGTTCTTGCTGCCTAGCATTCGGACAAGAGAATGCATTAGGGGGTCAGAGACAGCACAACTTGTCAGACTTGGCTATGTTTGTACCTGCCTCTCTGTGACCCTCAAGCTCAGCAGAATTATTTGTCTAAGTCAAAAGAATGGCCAATTAATGCAGTGACATCATTAATTGACCAGCCAATCAGTGAGAAGTAATAAAAGTAAAGGGAGGTTTGGCCCTGAACAGTTGGAAAGGACAAGTTTAACTGTTCATGCCAACCATGGGATAGGATAACTTTCACTAAGGAAGCCTATTTACATTAGAAAAGATGCAAGAGCCAACTCTCAGTGCAGTGCTGCAGATGCAGAAATTTAAGGTTCCCTCTGTTGAGAGCCCAGAGCTGACAAATTAAAGTCTGGAGTATGTCAGAATATAGCCAGTCATGCTTCACCCACTGCCAGGAATTTCTTACTTGTCCTAATTTCGGTCCTCCTGGTCACCTTCATGTTTTCCCAATCATCTGTGCTTCTTAAGGTGATGTTTTCCTCCTATAGCGTACTGGTTGACTGGGCATAAAATACCAAATTACTTACTTACTTACCTTTTCCCCTATACAGCATAATTATTTTGTGATTTGTCATTGATGTATCTGTCTGTCTATATTTACGTGGTTTGTGTGAGTTTGTCATTCATTCAAGACAGACAGACACCATTTGCAGTCAGATGCTTTACTGTGCAGACTCAAGGCATGAAACAAGGGATATAACTCAAACAACATAATAGCATCCACGAGTTCTCAGTCCGATACAACAGTCATAATGTTTCACAACTGATTTTTCCATCAACTATACAGTCAAAAAAGAGGATTTTTATGCTGTCAATTTGTGGCCATACTGGATCTGGATGTCCACTGGTTATGAGTGCCTGTGGAATATAAATTCCATTCCATTCTCGCTAATACTAAATGTCACATCAGTTTTATTTATTTATGTGTTACTACTAGTCTGTTCCGCACCATTTAACTTTTGACTCATGACTGGCCACATATATATAAGTGTGTGTGGTATGTGTATATAATATGAGAATGTGTGTGTATTACTGATTTAATTGTATGTATGCATGTACATGCTTGTCCAAAAAATCCAGTAAAATCTTGGAAATATTCAGGAGGATCTTTTTGTTGCATTTTGTGGATTTCAAGATTGTGCAGTTTCTAGAGAACTTAATAATGACACAAAACAGAAGCTGAGTTTGAAATAAACGGTACAGATAATATGAGCACATGAAGCGTATGTTTGCTTACATTCTCACTTTCTGTTTGTTGACCCCCTCAAGAGAGATGAGGTCCCCTTCTCCAATCTCGCTTCTGCTTTCATGGTGAAGACAAACCTGTTAAAACATAGGGTTTTTTTTTTTTTTAATCTATGACCTGTCTTTTTTGATGAGCGTTTTCCTTGTTCTGTGGTGGTTCTTCTCAACAGCAGTCTTTTTTTGTTTCTCTCTCTGTGCCCCCCCCCCCCCCCAACTCACTTGTTTGGTTTCTTAGGACAATGTATAACCTTTTCTTTTTTTTAAAGCAACACAAGAAAATGTGCCCCTAGCTTGTGACTGTATATATCCACATTTCAGTTTATTCCACATATCAGTTTATTCCGTACTATTGATAGTGTCGGCGTATACCCTCCTCCCCCCAGCCCCCCCCCCCTCCCCCCCACACACACACACACGCTTCCTCAAACCATTTGAGGACCGCGAACCAACGCGGCTAAAAGTGGATATTGCCATATTGTTTGGATATTGGATATTGTTTGGATAAAATGAAGCTAGGCGCAAAAAGAACAGCTGAAAGAAGAAATGTCAACAATGGATCTCATACCTGTCAACCCATACAGTTTACCAGTATAAAATACATTTTTTTCATAATTTTGGGGGGATATGGCCATACTGGAAAATGGATACAGGAAAACATAATTTTCATGAGATTTTGTTGTTGTTTTAAACTGAGCAAAAAGACTGAAAAACCGTTGAAAGAGCAGCTAGCTGACACATGCCATCACCAAATGCTAACAGGCCTAGTGCAATAGGCTAAGAAATCTTGCTGGAAGTGAGATTTGAAGTCGCGCATGTGAATTTCGTACAACATTGCTTCTTCCTTCCACTGCCACACATGCCAGTTGGAATTCAAAACGCCGCTGCCACCAGCAAAAAACAACAAAAGACACCAGCCTGCATAAGGGAAATATAGGTTCACAAACTTTGGACTAAGATTTACTCTCTAAAGGGGTTGACAGCTATGGGATCTGCACGTGCTTCTCGCCGAGTCCCATCCTCACCTGTCAGCCATTTTGTCGAGTACAGGTCATGTGAGCTCTATATTTAGCAACCAACGTCACGTGGCGGTCCTGATGCCGATGGCTAGCCGCATGTCGTTCTGACGAGTTTAGCTCTAGATCTAAACAAAAACAAAAACAACAACAACAACAACAAAAACATACCGGGCATTGAACCATTAAATAAAACAACACCCTCTGAAAGGTGAACCCCTTGGCCTCTCTGCTGGGCAGCCTCGGCGACTGCTACCCGAAACCGCACAGCTAGCATAACAACTGAGTTAATTGATATTCCAGCTAAAACTCGCTTTTCAGTCCTTCCGTTTCCAAGTAATCAGCGAGAGAGCTCAGCATCGCCTGTTTTTAGCCCGCTTTTCTGTAACATGCCTAGGTTCTAGTCTTTTTTTAATTTTATTTTTAATCTTTTTTAATGCGCACTACCAGTTGTGGAATGTCAGTTGCCGCCCAAACCGCCATACTGCCGTGGATTCCCACAGTACACCGCTAAACGAAGAAGAAGAGCAGACGCTGATTTTGACGGTATTCTGAGAGGAAAATCGTATTAAAATTATGAATATATACCGGATGAATGTCTGGCCGATGAATTTATTGTGAACGCTGACTTGTTTCCGAGTGTGCTAGTTTATGTTTTGCACCTTGTTCGGTCTATGAAGGTGCTTGTTGTCAGTTATTAAACACGTGAATTTCGGTTTGGATTTTGCGTGTGGTGCATAAACACACACACACACACACACACACACACACACACACACACACACACACACACACACACACACACACTCACACACACACACACACACACACACACTGACACTCGCACGCACACTGACACGCACGCACACACTCACATTACGCACACATGCGCGCACGCTCACACTCACACATTCAGCTAAACACAGTTAAACACACAGCTCAGCGACAGAGTGAACAGTTTGTTTTAATCAAAACCAGAAAAAAATGAAAACAATCTGCAACCAATACTCAAATACAGTAGTAAGAAATTGGTTATAATATTATTTTGCACATCCAAACCAAATTGCTTAAAAACCAAATACCATACTTGTTACGCCGTGGTCGCCATTGCATCAAATAAATTAAAACGGAGAAGAAAAAAAGTCAGTTGAAAGGGGGGACCACTTCTTCCAGATTCGTGTTTTGATAGCATCAATGTTGACGTGTGGGTGTCGTCTTAGCACTCACAGTTTTACTGGCTAGCAACGTGTATATTGCCTTTTATTAGCTTTGTGTGATTCATACGTTTTACTGCACTAACGAAAAATTACACATGACTTTCTAATTGCGTTCTTTATTGCTGAATAGTTTTGCCATTAATTTATTTAGTTACAGTTCTGCATCTCCCTCCATTTCTCCCTGTCTCTCTCTGTCTCTCCCTCTCTCTCTCTCTCTCACACACACACACACACACACACGCGCGCGCACACACACACACACACACACACACACACACACACACACACACACACACACTTGCAAACAGCAAACCTATCGCTAAAACTACTGATCGCGATTTTTTACATCGCTAGATAATTTCCTCTCATTTGATTTCATCTAATCTCCATGATGGAGAATAAATAGGCAATATATACAATTGATTGTTATTGCAGTACATAACTAGACTGGCAAGCCTTTGCATTCTTCACACCATACCCGGCTCACCTCTTCTTCTAATTCGGCGGCAGTTTAACTGAAAGGTAGAACTAAAAACAGTATACATGACACACGATACTTTGTATTTCACAATAACAGATCTGCACCAGCTCACGAAACCTGCTGTGATAGATATAGCAATACGGTTCAAATCAACATACAGTTCAAACTGCTATAGGTGCTACCTTTGAGGATTATTGGTATGTACATTCACTCACCATACTCATACACTGACTCGTATTTGCTGAATCTATTCACAAGTTGAGACAGTCGCCTCCGCTCCAGTTAACCCGTTACAGCAACAAACAAAAATGACACTGAATGATTTTACACAATTTTGCACAGAATCCAGGATAGAAGACTTAATTTAATACATACAGGCACGCTTATTCCTGGGTTTAAAAACAAGATATTGCCCAACCTTTGCAATCTAACTCTGTTACATGATTATATTATATACACTAACATTTTCATAATCACGCAGAGAAAAGTTTGTAAAGTGGTCCGGCCAATCGAGCAGTTGCTGGTTGCAACACTGAGGGTCAGTGCTATCACTGGCGGGGGCTGCCACAGTATAATTTTGTCGCGACAAACACAAAACACGTCTTTAGTCGCGACAAAAGTATGCTTACAGCGACAAAAGTCTCAAGCAATAAAGAATCGCTCTAAAATTTTGTCGCAATAAAATTGTTTGCAGTGACAAAATATGTTTGTCACAATTTCTTTTTGTCGTGTCAAATATGTGTTTGTCGCGACACAATTTTGTGGCAGGTCCCGCCAGTGATACAGTGTGGGTCAGGTGAATTCTGAAGTCAAAGACAATCTAATGGCGATTTCCTGTCTCTTGTCTCTAACACTAATTTGATATTGCTCAGTAGTTCAACGCACCATGCTCCGTGTCCGGGTGCAGCACAAGCAAAGCTTAACATAGGAACCTGAAGCAAATAATAAATGCGTCTGTTGTCACATTGTTTGGTCCTTCTAAAAAAAGTTCGCATAGAATGCAGAAAAATCCAGTTCATCCGATAAATAATTTACTCTCTATTGCTCCAGTGTATATTTTGTTTTCGATATTGATTCTCAACTCCTGCTGCAAAGATTATGTGCAATACATATATGCTGTCCTGGTATTAATTTCTTTTTTTAGTAAATAAACTGCCGAGCGTTTTTTCCCAGGGTACCAGCGCTCTAACTCCGTCAGTATACACGCTGATCGCTCTAACTCAGTATACACGCTGATCGCTCTAACTCAGTATACACGCTGATCGCTCCAACTCAGTCAGTACACACGCTGATCGTTCTAACTCCGTCAGTACACACGCTGATCGCTCTAACTCCGTCAGTACACACGCTGATCGCTCTAACTCCGTCAGTGCGAACGCTGGTCGCTCTAACTCCGTCAGTACGCACGCTGATCGCTCTAACTCCGTCAGTACGCACGCTGATCGCTCTAACTCCGTCAGTACGCACGCTGATCGCTCTAACTCCTTCAGTACGCACGCTGATCGCTCTAACTCCGTCAGTATACACGCTGATCGCTCTAACTCAGTCAGTATGCACGCTGATCGCTCTAATTCCTTCAGTACACACGCTGATCGCTCTAACTCCGTCAGCTTGTTTAACGGAGTTGTTTCCAAAGAGGTACTGGCGGGGGCCGAGATTCCTGGAGGTGGGAGAAGAGGGAGACTAGCTGAGCGTGCTCTGTCTCATGTGCAGATTATACTAAGCACAGCTGCAAAGGCGATGTGGCTGAGCGTGCTCTGTCTCATGTCCAGGTTATACTGTCACTAACACTGCCACAAGGGCGATGTCAAGATGTTGCTGAGCGAGGTCTGGCTCAGGTCAAGGTCATACTGCCACAAACACAGCTGTATGGCTGGGCAGTGTCAAGGAAAACATCACGACTAAGGGCTGTCACGGCCGTGAAGGCTTATTGTCACGAAGATAGCTGCTGCAGGGTCAGGAATTTATGCTGCTATGAAGACCGCTGAATGGGCATTGTCAGGGTCGCGAACTCGAACTGCTGTGAAGACTGCTGCAGGAACAATGTCACAGGGGTCTTGGGTTTTGCACTGCCCTCTAAGACTACGTACACAGCACAGACAGGATCAGAACGCTCACTGCCTTGAACATGTTCAGGACTCTCGTTGCTGTGAAGGCCGCTGTTTGAACATGTTCAGGACATTTCTCATTGCTGTGAAGGCCGCTGTTTGAACATGTTCAGGACATTTCTCATTGCTGTGAAGGCCGCTGTTTGAACATATTCAAGACTTTCTCATGGCTGTGAAGGCCGCTGTTTGAACATGTTCAGGACTTTTCTCATTGCTGTGAAGGGGGTTGCTTGTTATGTTCAGAACTCTCCCTGGCCGCGAAAACTGTTTCCTGAACATATTCGAGACTCTCACTGCCGTGAAGACTGCTTATTGTGCCTGTTCAGAGCTACGAGTTCTCACTGCCACAAAAGACAAGTACTCAAATATGTTCGGGGTCAGAAAGGCGCATTGTGATGAGGACTAGCCTATAGAATGAACATGTTCAGGGCCAGGAACTCTCGCTGCCTTGAAGACTGCAATTGTTGCGCCAGCAGAGTTACAGGCGCAGATGGACGACGTCTTCTTCTTCTTCAGTGTTGCTTAATGTCCTCGGATGTGGGTTGACATATTAAGGACAAGCTGAGACCAATGCCGACGCATGGTTCAATATAGCTTTACGTCCACGGAAACCACAAGGCTCGTTAGGACGGACAGCCCAGGACGGCCACCTCGAGTTTCACACAGCTCCTGAACTATGACGACGACGTGGTAATCAGCGTCTTGGGTTTGAACTGCCGGTAAGACTGCTACACCACGGCACGAAGACCCGAGCTCCGTTGGAGATCTTCGTGTTCATGGACCTCGGTCTCACACCAACAGTCGGCTGCATCCAGACACCCGAGGCGGTGAATCTGAGCTAATTGGCGTGATCGACGTCAGCGCAAATCGAACCTGCTATCGCCGGCAAAGGCACAATGAACACCCGACTGACCCGCGTTCACTGCGCGCTAAGACATGAAGACTGTGTTGATAGGCGGCAGAGATCGAGGATCTCCGTAGGCTGACGTCATATCCGGTTCCGCTCCCATCATGCCCGAGACGTCCATCGCCATCAGGTCTTCCCCCAGGGGCCCGTTTTGATGTACTGAAACGATAGAGCTGATGATGACACACGGACTGATGATGATGACTGGGATGATGACGACGAGCAAACGAGAGAGTGGGAATGGAGGGGGGGGGGGGGGGGGGCACAGATATGCAGAGAGAGAGAGAGAGGAGAGGGGGTGGGGGTTGAGTGGGGGGGGGGGGGGGCAAAATTAGGAACATTTAATATATGTAATTGTCCAGAATATAAAACCAGGTAGACACATTAAAGGATAAACACACACACACACACACACACACACACACACACACACACACACACACACACACACACACACACACACTGCTGTCTGCCTTTCTCGCTCACAGACACACTCCAGATCCCCCACCCCCACTCACCCGGGTGTGGGGGGCTGTGACACGTGGCGGATACCCCTCCGACCCCCAGACCGACCCCCACCCCGTTGGCACGGTGAGAGCGGTCCAAAAGATTCAGGGGGTCATTCATCTCATTGCTCTGGTACTGTTGCAGGTGTGGGTGGGAAAGGCTGTGGGCGTGGCCTGATTGTAAGGTGTGGTGCGAAGGGGCGGAGCCTCGTTGAATGACAGGCACATGCTCCACTAGTTTGGGCGCTTGCGGAAAGCCCGCTCCACCGTAGTAATCTGTTGAATATAAATTATAGGCACAAATCAAATACGGAGTTTCCCACAGAGCTCAGGAGCTGTGTGAGAGTCGAAGTGGTGAAGTGTTGCTTAATGTCCTCAGATGTCAGTTGACATATTAGGGACAAGTTGTGACCAATGCCGAAGCACGGTTCAATAATTCTTTACGTCCACGGAAACCAGAAGGCTCGTTAGGACGGACAGCCCAGGACGTCCACCTAGACTCTCGCACAGCTCCTGAACTATGCGTCGAGGTGGCCATGCCCCGTCCCTAATAAGCCTGATGGTTTCCGTGGACGTAAAGCAACGCTGAAACGTAGTTGCCCCAGAGCTCCAGAGCTGATAAAAGTCGAGGTGGCTGTCCTGGGCTCCCCGTCCCGAACAGTCCTTATGGCCTCTGTGGACGTAAAGCAACACTGAACATAGTTGCTCAGAGCTCAGGAGCTGTGTGAAAGTCGAGGTGGACGTCCTGGGCTCCCCGTCCCTAATAGTCCTACCGGTCCCTGTAAAGCAACACTGAACTTGAACATAGTTACTGCATAACATCTGCACTACCTGCCGGATGAAAACCAAGAACACCAGGCCATCGATCGTCTGGAGGAGAGAGGCGTTGAAAGAAGAAGTGTTAGACGATCTTCCTTGAAATGGCCATCGCCAGTCATAGCCAGCACCGTGGGTCTGTTTCAAAGGCAACGTTTGGGGAAACGTCTGGCAGACAGGGTGGAGCATATATATGGACTTCCCGAGTGCCTAGATACCACCTTGAACTGAACATATTAATAATAATGCTACTTTACCTTTATCATACGCTCATCAACGCCCTGAGCGCTCACATCATACATAATAACCTAAATACAATATTCTGTACAGACGTAGAGGACAGTCCTACCAAAACAATTTACATAAGGCATATGGAAACACACACACACGGGTAGATCCACTCACCACTGTTCTGATAGGAGGGGTGACGGTGTACACACACACACACACACACACACACACACACACACACACACACACACACACACACACACACACACTCACACACACACACACACACACACACACACACACACACACACACACACACACACACACACGGGTGGATCCACTCACCATTGTTCTGATAGGAAGGGTGGCTAGCAAAAGAGGAAGTAGCGCTCTGCACAACGTTGAAGGCACTGCCGGAAGCCCCTGCGCTGGTGAGACCCACGGTGGCGCTAGGGTAGCCGCCCCCTTGCCCCATGTAGGAGTAGGAGGCGTAGGGGTCGCCGCCAAACGCCTGGTCGGGGTACGAGAAGGTCTCCAGGTCGTTCTTCATCATGTAACTTCCGGTGTAGGGGGCACCAGCGGCGTGAGGCCGGAAGACGCTGGCGGGGTGGGAGTGGGTGTAGTTGCTGAGGTAATTGTGGGCGCCGTAGTCATTTTGCTGACCTACAGAAGCAGAGAGACACAGCGCGTGGTTTAATTCTGCAGCGGTAATGCTCACAAAGACAGGGGGTGTACTGGCAATATTAAGAAAGAAAGGAGGTGTACTGGCAATGCTCAGAAAGAAAGAGAGTGTAATGGCAATGCTCAGAAAGAAACGGGGTGTACTGGCAGGTCTTAGAAGGACAGGGGGTACTGGCAATGCTCAGAAAGACAGAGCGTGTATAGGCAATGCTCAGAAAGACAGCGGGTGTACTGGCAATGCTCAGAAAGACGGAGGGTGTAAGGCAATGCTCCTAAACAAAGGGGTTAAACAACGGCGCTCAAAGGACACAACGTGCAGTGCTTATTAACTCCCTTCGTTGTTGGACCCTACCAAAGCGCTCCAGAACTGAGTCTTTAGCTTTCGCTGGTGCTAATGTTAAACCTATATCCACCTAGTGTCTTCCGGATTTTCTGCACGGTAAACCAGCTCCAAGCAGTCGGTCAAAGGTTTGGCAAATCTGGCGACACACAGCTGAATACAGCTCAGAAACTCGCTCACTCTCCTGGTGCTTGGTCGTGTGCGAGTCTACAGTCACATAAAGTAAACCTACAGTTACATGATAAAGTAAGCCTACATTTAGGTGTAGTAAATCTACCGTTAGCCTACATTTACAAACAAATAAGCATACAGTTAAGTAACAGTTACAAAAAGAAATCCCACAGTTACATGCAGTTACGTAGTGATACTACAGTTACATAAAACAAGCCCATGGTTACAAAAAATAAATATAAAAAAATCAGAAAAAACAAAAATGCTACAATTACAAAATGTCAGATGAATAGATGTTAAACAAAATTACCAACGAAAGCTAGCCTACAGCACGACCCACGTGTATGCGCGTGTGTGAAGGTGTGTGTGTGTGTGAAGGTGTGTGTGTGTGTGTGTGTGTGTGTGTGTGTGTGTGTGTGTGTGTGTGTGTGTGTGTGTGTGTGTGTGTGTGTGTGTGTGTGTGTGCAAATCAGTGTAATGTATGGATAAATGGGATGCATTCATTGTGTTTATTTGATAACTATTTTAATATTTCAAATAATACGTACTTTATCAAAATTGTATCAGCAGGACTGTGATTTACACGATGGGCCCAGAGCGTCAATAAACGCATTGTGATCGAACATTATTAATGTTATAATTAGCATCACCCACTCACCTAGGTAGGGGAAGGTGGAGGCCAGCATGGAGGTCTGGGCGGAGCCACTGTAGGCGATTGGTCCTTGGCTGATGACGCTGTTGCGCGGGTTGATGGGATTGGGTACAATGGGAGAGATGGGCGGAGTCAGCATTGGGCCTCCTGTCATACCCTGTTGACAGACATTTGCTGATATCAGGCCGAGCCTTAGTATGAGCTTCGAGCACACCGATGCATTTTCGTTGCATTCACTTCAGTGTGAGCACATGGAGCAAGAGGAAACAGCAATAAGCAGGTGTTCTGAGTGTCATGCTGTCCCTCTTCCGTTCACTGGAGGAGACACAGATGCAGAAACTAAAGTTTTGCATAGTCGAAGCCAGGAGTTGTGAAAGGGTCCCTTTTTTACTCTTCCAGTAGGTAAAAATATGGCATTTTACGTTTCCAGTAGGTCAGAATAAGTCCTTTTACGCTTCCAGTTTGTCAACATGCGGCTTTATCCGCTTCCAGTAGGTCAGAATATGACCTTTTACGCTTCGAGTAGGTCAGAATGTGGCTTTGTACACTTCCCATAGGTCAGAATATAGCTTTCCAGGCTTCCAGTAAGTCAAAACATGGCAATACCATATGTCAGAATATGGCTTTTGCACTTACAGTATGTCAGTAGGTCAGAATATGTCTTTTTACGCTTACAGTAGGTCAAAATATGGCTGTTCCTGTTTCCATGGCTTTTGTCTGCCTAACTGGCCTTCCCGATTTGTTCGAATTCATACTTTACCGAACCACTCAAAATAAACAATGAGCCGAAGTCCTAAACAGTGGATAATCTATCTAAATATCGCATGCCATCACTTACGCACCCACCCATGAACCCATACTATTACTCAGTCATAGACACATGCAGCCATACCATCACTGGCTCATACATCCATGTACCAGTACCATTAATCGCTCACCAATCCATGCACCCATACCATCACTCGGTCACCCGTCCATGCACCAATACCATCATTCGGTCACCCATCCATGCACCAGTACCATCACTCGGTCACCCATCCATGCACCAATACCATCACTCGGTCACCCATCCATGCACTCATACCATCAGTCGGTCTCCCATTCATGCACCAATACAATCACTCGGCCACCAATCCATGCACCCATACCATCACTCGGTGACCATCCATGCACCCATACCATCACTCGGTGACCCATCCATGCACCCATACCATCACTCGGTGACCCATCCATGTACCAAAACCATCACTCGGTCAACAGAAAGGCCCTCACCTGGCCCAGTGGAGTCAGCTGTGGAGACATGCCGAAAGACTCTCTACCGTTGAAGGCGACAGGGGTCAGGGAAGCGGAAATGGCCACGTCGCCATACTGCTCTCGTTTCAGCACGCTGCCGCTTCGAGAAGGGGCGCGATTTTGGTTGGCCACGAAACACGTACTGGCTGGCTGTTGCAGCGTGGGCTTCGTGCCCATGTCATCTGAGACGAGAAGGACATTAATTAATAATACAAGACGTTAATTGTGATGCGCCTGACCTGTCGAGGAACACGATAGCGCCAGGCGCATACAATATCAAACCACTAATTACCAGATTACATAATATTACTGTTACACATGTATATGACACTAACGTGAGAATAAAGGTTTACTGATTCCTAACAAGAAAATTGAACGTAATGAACCCCATGAGCTTCTCTTACAAAACAAATGAAGGAATAAAATTTATCTCGCTCCCCCCCCCCCCCCTCCCATCTCCCAAATTCCAAAGTGATTCCGCTTCCTTACGTCTGTTCCTGTCTACCTTCTGTTTGCAGCACGTACTAAGGTCGTTGGACCCCACCCCCCCCCCCCCCCGCCCACACACACACACACACAGCACCAACGCCACCGCACGCACGCATACATACACACACACACACACACACACACACACACACACACACACACACACACACACACACACACACACACACACACACACACACACAATCTCTACACGCTCTCTCATACCCCCCGCCACAACCTCGATCACTTTCAATCTGCAGAACGGCTGTAATCAAGCTATCTGCATGTAAAATGGTCCGTGAATAACTTAATTATAAGAAGCAAAGAGCGAGTGTCGTGACTTACGGGCTGATTTGCTGACTGACTGACTGACTGACTGATTTGCTGACTGACTGATTGACCGGATGATTTGCTGGCTGACTGATTTACTGACTGATTTGCTGACTGATTGACTGATTGATTTGTTAACTGACTGATTGACTGACTGATTTTCTGACTAACTAATTAAATGGATGATTTGCTGACTGACTGACTGACTGATTTGCCGACTGCCTGCCTGATTGACTGACTGACTG
>OY757548.1:3319435-3335912 GCA_963584105.1 Alviniconcha strummeri
ACAGACTGGACTGACTTGCATTTCGGCGAATACCAGCATGTTTTTAAAAAGTGCTCACATCCAGGACAGCAGACAAACGGAAAGACAGATACAGAGACAGAGATGGAAGACAGCTAGGAAAAGACAGAGTAAGTGAGGTATAGACACAAAAAACTCAAAGAGAGAGAGAGAGAGAGAGAGAGAGGAGAGAGGAGAGGAGAGAGAGAGAGAGAGAGAGAGAGAGAGAGAGAGAAGAGAGAGAGAGAGAGAGAGTGAGAGAGAGAGAGAGAGAGAGAGAGAGAGAGAGAGAGAGAGAGAGAGAGAGAGAGAGAGAGAGAGAGCCAGTCACTAGCCAGCCAGAGGACAGTGTCAGACAAGGTACCTGGTGAGTCCTTTGCCGGAGTACACTGAGTGGTAATACTGACTGGTTTCACGTATTCCAATTCCTTAGTAATGATACCTGAAAAAACGGTGAACAAATCTAATAACACTTACAGGCATGCGAGAGAAGAAGAAGAAGAAGAAGAAGAAGAAGAAGAAGAAAGAAGAAGAAGAAGAAGAAGAAGAAGAAGAAGAAGAAGAAGAAGAAGACAGTGAACAAAATATGAAAGAATACAATGCGTAAGTAACGCACACAGATTAAGTGATTACAATGTGATTAACTATAAAACGGTATGACCGAAGTGTTTATAAAAGCACAAACCACCTTGTCAAACAGATCACACTGTGGCGACAACCGTGCGTATAGTATCACAAAAACACAATACTGTAAACCAAATTGATTTGTCGTAATTTGCATACGTGGTGGAAAGAGTACAGGGAACTTTGTAGTTGTTTCAGGGATATGAAAAATTGTCCACACTATGTACTGTTAGCCGATTGAGTATCTGTTGAAAATAGTCGAAACATTGATTTATACAAAGCTGAATGGTACCATTACCGTCGCAAAATTTAAAAGAAGTTAATGAATCAATAATTTCCATAAGCAAGCAAACGAAACTGATATCAATAAAACAAACAATGAACTACATCTAGAGATTAAACCAAAAACAAACGAAAAAAAATAATATATAGATAATGAACAGGCAAGTAAATATCAAGAGGGAATACATGTAGATAAGTACATAAAAACAAATGAAATTTGCCTAAAATTGAGTCAGATACTACTGCTGCTGCTGCTACTACTACTACTACTACTACTACTAGTAGTATGTAGTAGTAGTAGTAGTAGTAGCAGCAGCAGCAGCAGACTGTCAGCACACAAGGCTTTGTGTGGGAGTTTTCATGAGTCATATATATAAAGGAACATTCATTCATACTAATGAACATATGAGTAATAATAACAATTCTACTACTACTAATAACAGTTGTAAAATAAGAATGATAATGATGAACAATCATCATCATCTTCATGCTGGACTAAGTGCAGAAGAGGCTTTGCACTGGGCAGGACAAACAGAGTAATGTGCCACCACAACGTGGCAAGCTGGTCCATAACTTTCGGGTAGGCAGGGTATTGCACAGCATAATAGACTGACATACATGATTAATATCGCACTACTCTGCGCTGTGTGGTGTTTTGTTGTTTTTCATCAACCAAACAGCCTTTGCGTTCTAACAATTGTTGACACACGCTTTCAACTCACTTAGAATGTCCTCTTGTCCCCAGACCGTCTTGTTGTCAAATGAGGAAACTTTTGTCTGATGGTCTGAAATCATAAGAATACAAATGTTAGCAGCAGCAATAGCAGCCACCACCACCAACGGACACGGGGGGGGGGGGGGGGAATTTGATAAAGTGGATAAAAAAAAATTGAAACCAAAATCGACTAGCAGCATCCTGAAAACGAGATCAAGATGTAAAAGGTAAAACAAACAAGAATTATTATTTTTTAAATCTCCCCCCCCCCCCCCCCCCCAATCCCCTCCCCAAAGCAACAACAACAGCAAACAAACGAAAAACAAATCGAAAACAAAACAAACAAAAATTCCTAACAAGCAAACAACAACAACAAACCAAAACAACAACAACAACGACAACAAAAACAACAACGACAACAGCAACAACAACAAAAAACGCTTCTTTTAACTAGGCACTACAATCATTCGCAAAATGTAATGTTCTGTGAAAATACCTTTCCAAGCAACAGACAGATACATACTACACTAAGAAACGGTGACAGGAACAACACTTGATCAATTTAGCTTTCTGCTGGTTGAGAATAAAATATTTGGGTGATAGTTGTTAGTGTATTGACTGTCTGATTCATGCATGGAAAGGGTGTATTTAATGAACATTTGCCCATTACAATTTCCATTCGAATACACGATCTCTCAGCTACCAATACGATTTCTTCTCTTCTTCTTTTTTTCTTCTTTTCTTTTCTTTTTTTTCTTTTGAGAGAGAGAGAGAGAGAGAGAGAGAGAGAGAGAGAGAGAGAGAGAGAGAGAGAGAGAGAGAGAGAGAGAGAGAGAGAGAGAGAGAGAGAGAGAGAATGGTGGTGGAGGGTGTGGGGGGGACTGATTAACATGGCGAAGAAATGAGAAGACAAATAGTCTAAGGTAGGTTTTATCACGGGATAGTTTCAAGAAAAATTTCGTTTGATTGGAGTTGAAAGTTCAGTGTTCTTATTGCCGTATTTTTATGTCTTTTCATGTTAATGTACGAAGACCAGAACACTGACCTCGGTGATGAAAACGAAATGCGTGTGTTTGTAGGAGAGCTATTTGATCTGTATCAGATACACTTACTGAGAACAAACAACCAAGGCAAAGTGGTATCCGGGGCCAAAACAGAAAAGGCAAACATGGGCATTTTGTCTTAATTCGCCGCAAACACACAAGTCACCGAGGGACCGGAAAGGTCAGAGCCCGCAGGGGGCGCTGATAAGGTGCGCATGCGCGCTTTTCAGTCTGTCGGCAAACAGTGTAAAGCATCAGGATCAAATACGAAGTCGGAAGAGTTGACAAAATTGAACATCTGTGTCAGTCTCACTGGATACCCATGAGTTATGATGAACAGCACAGCACCAGATCTCGCACGAGACGGGAACAATTGATAAATAAAAACGTAGCCTCTTCTAACTGATCACATTACGTCAAACATCTTATCTATATCTTGCATTCTTAATTCTATACTGAGGTCTATAAACTTTTTTTTTTCCTTTTTTTCTTTTTTTTCTTCTCCTTTTTTCTTCTCTGATTTAAAGGAACTATCCTTCCCAGGCTAAACTTATAAACTTTTTGTGTGCTTGGAGCAGGTTAAAGGAACACGCTTCATAGTAAACGTTTTGCGGTTGAATGTGCCGCTGATTTTATATCGATTTTATGAGGTGACCTTTTTGGACATCATCACTAGCACTTGTTTTGTGACCTCATTACCCCGTTGTGCGCTTTTTTTTCCGCGCTTCATTTTGATGTCATCAAAATGTCTTTGGCGTCGCGGATATAGCCCCAAGAAGAAATGCAAGTGGATTGCAATTATTTTTGACCTTTTTAAAAAAAATCTCTGTGGAGTGAAATTTATATGACGTATTGCAGCGTTCTAAAAAATAAAATAATATATATATACAAAAAAAAAAAAAAAAAAGGAGAAGAAGAAAAAAGTCAGTCCACGAGAAAAGGTGTGGTCTACTGGGTTTTGCCCAAGCAGACTTTTAAGTTATAATGATAATGATAAAACTAGTATGTAAAACTAGGCGGCAGATGAAAAAAAGAAAGAAAATGCAAAGATAAATCACGACTAAAACAACAACAAAATTTTCTCCAGATCCCAGACGGCTAGTTCCTTTAATTACTTAGGTGATTTTGTTCAAGGGAATTATAATAATGGTTTGTTGTTTTCAATATAGGAGCCACAGTTTACAAAGGTTGCCAGTAATATCAGTACCCAGTTTCTGCTACAGTCAATGTGTGTGCGCGTGTGTGTGTGTGTGTGTGTGTGTGGGGGGGGGGTGTATGTGTGTGTGTGTGTGTGTGTGCATGCGTGCGTGCGTGCGTGCGTGCGTGCGTGCGTGATTGCGTGCGTGCGTGTGTGTGTGTGTGTGTGTGTGTGTGTGTCTGGTAGAGAGAGAGAGAGAGAGAGAGAGAGAGAGAGAGAGAGAGTGTGTGTGTGTGTGTGTGTGTGTGTGTGTGTGTGTGTCTGGTAGAGAGAGAGAGAGAGAGAGAGAGAGAGAGAGAGAGAGAGAGAGAGAGAGAGAGAGAGAGAGAGAGAGAGAGTGTGTGTGTGTGTGTGTGTGTGTGTGTGTGTGTGTGTGTGTGTGTGGTGTGTGTTCGGGGGGTGGAAGGGGTATGACCTTGCCAAACGTGGCAGCACAGGCTGGTTCCAGTCCCTCCCGCCTGCAGAAGTCCAGATAGTGGGCGTACAGGATGCAGCGAGGAAGACACACGCCCTCACAGATACAGTAGTTCTCTTCCAGCCTGTCAAGGAAAACCAGTAAATAGCAAATCATTAATACAGTGTAACAACATTAAAACCAACAATTAATAAGAAACAAATATGGTTGTCTGCAAACAACAACAGCAACAAACAAACAAACACACAAACAAACCAAAACAACAAGAACAACAGCACACTAAGAAAAAGAAAAAGAAAAAAAGAAAAAAAGGAAACAGCAGCAGCAGAGGAAGAAGAAAAAAAAGAAGAAAGAAGATTGGTACATCACTTTCCAAGGTGCAGAAACCTCCATGGGCCCTGTGAATATTCACGAAGTGAGGTCACCGAGGGAACTGATATCGAAAACGAGGCTTAGGGGTGCACAGGCTATGGTGCAGACGACAAAACATCTACAAGCATTTGAAACCTCTGCGCACACCAGGTTCGCTATAGCTCGCGTGACTCGACGAGATCTGACTCGTTAGCAATGATCCATGACCGATGATGAACGCGGTTGTCCATGCAGGCCAGTCGGCACTTAGCCTTTACACTACATGAAACCTAACGAACAGGGCCTAGGTGCGGAATTGACTGTGAAACTAAAACAAGTACAACAGTATTTGTGAGGCCACTTTAATAAAGACATTGTGTTTACGAGTAGGCTACCCTGTGTATAGTTGCACGCACAGACAAAAAACGTTTTCGGGTTTCTATTTGGGAATTTTCTCATGGGATTTCAAGTGAAAGCCAGCAACGGCAGGGGCGCGCTATCATGCCTACCGAGATATGTGCTCATCAACAAGCTATAGCTTATAGGCGATGAGCTCATGCGGTTGGAAAAAGACACAATGTTTGGCGGACGAACAATTTCACTTCGCAAGCAATAAATGAAATGTAACAAAAAATAACAACAATAAAAACAAAAATCAAGAGGAAACAAAAAAGAAATAAAGAACAATAGCAAAACACAAAGATACGAACAGTCACTAGAAAACAGTCAAAACAAATTGTAGTTGAAAAAACAAAACAATGTTAGGTAGACAGATAGATTGGCTGGTGGCCTAAATAAATACTAGCGAGAGAGAAGTGGCGTAAGGAGACAGTGGGGGTGGGGAGACGGAAAAGGAAAGATGGTTCAGTCATTTTTCTGCAGTAGCATAATTATTAATTTTTGACAAAGTTCAGAGGTATGAGCAGGCAGTCGGTCATTTGTATAATTAAAACATATAATCACATATACAGAAGGCGTTAATACTTGGATTTATAACGTCCCTTAACTGTACTATGTTAACAGGACAAATCACATGTGCACAAAAAGTCAGTATATACGGTCAAAAACAACAACAAAGAAACAAACAAACAAAAAACAAACAAAAAAATCATATTACAGGTCAGCTACCTGCTAGCTTACAGTTCTGATTTTAAAGTCGTTTAGATAGCTTAATGAATTCATGGACAGTTAGGAATATGTGTTTGTTTTCTGGAAGTCGCAGGTCTAGGTTACCGTACAGTAGTGTTCTAATATTGGTTTGGTTGCTAGGGAGGGTAAGTATTGTTCTTGCACGGATGTTAAGGTAGTTAGAACAATGAAGGAGGTAATGCTCGGCCGTTTCTCTAGAATAACCACAAGAACATTTTGGGTCGGTGCTTAAATGGCGGTTAACTAGGTCATTGTTAAGGTTACTCATTTCTAGGCGAAGGCGACAGTGAATGACTTGTGCATTTCTTTCTCCAAAGTAGTAATAGGCTGGAACTTTACTGTCGGACAAGGACAATGATCGTTTAAAAACACTTAAAGATGTACTTTGTTGAACGCTAATGGGGAGAGAATTCCACTCTGCTGTGGTAGATGGAATGAAGGAGTTTCGATAAAGTTCAGTTTTGCATGTAGTCACGTCTCTTTCTAATGGTCTGCGTCTGTGGTACGGATTAATGTGGGCGACTAAAGGGGGTAAGAGGTCACTTATATATTGGGGACATAGACCTAGTATCATTTTGTGGAACATCAAGAGTTTATGCCGTTTCCTTCTTTCCTTTAATGTGCAGAATCCGGATTCTTTGTAAAGTTTCTGGTGGCTAGTTCCGCGTATACCTCCTATAATGATTCTTATGGCTTCTAGGTGCAGGTTTTCTCGCATTTTTGATTGAGTGTCGGTGCAGTTATCCCAGACAATATCAGCATAATCAAAAAGTGGGAGGATGAACGATTTGTACATAGTTTCTAACGCTTTTCTGCTTATTTTGTACTTATAAGACCGAAGACAGGAAATTAACATACTTGTTTTGTTTATAACAGACCTAATGTGTTCATCCCATCTGCAGTTGTTTTGTAAGATTATTCCTAAGTGTTTGTGAGAAGGTGTTTCTTTTAGAGTTGTGCTGCCAAAAGTGAGTTGTTGATTTTGATTCTGACCTCTAGTAAAGTTTAATTGTTCAGTTTTTTCTTCGTTAAATCTAACTTTCCATTTTTTTGGCCCATCCATTAATTTGTTCTAAGTCATGGTTCAGTATTTCGGCACGCGAGTCGGGGTTGTTTAGTGCCAAGGACAAACTAGTGTCGTCTGCAAATAACTTGATCACAGACTCAATATTATTAACAATGTCATTAATATAAATCAAGAACAGAAGTGGTCCAAGCACAGAGCCTTGTGGGACTCCTGATGAAACACTCTTAAAATCGGACTTCTCCCCTTTAATTACAGTAGCCTGCATCCGACATGATAAATAGTCCTGAAACCAGTTAAGTAATTTTCCTCTGATGCCGACGGCTTCCAGTTTTGATAGCAGGCCTGTGTGCCACACACGGTCAAATGCTTTGGATATGTCAAGATAAACCGCTTGCGTAGTTATGCCTTTATCAAAAGATGAACATAAATCATTATAGATGCAAAGTAATTGGTTTACTGTGGAATCTCCAGGAATAAATCCTGATTGTGACTGTGTAATAATATTATTATATTGTAAAAAGTTGTACACATGCTTATGAATAAAATTTTCAAGCACTTTGCCAATGCAACTTAACAAAGAAATGGGGCGATAGTTGTTACAAAACTCCTTGGGCCCCTTTTTGTGCAAGGGGGTAACGTGAGAAACTTTCCAAATAGCAGGGAACTTGCTTTCTCTGAGAGATCTGTTAAATAGTATAGTAAGAAGTTCAGCAGTGATAGAAGAGGCGACGATAAGTAATCTGTTATGGACTTGGTCAGGACCGGTGGCTTTACTTTTATCTAAGTTTTGGATAATATTGCTTACTTCAGAAACTGATAGTGTAATGTCATTAAGTTGACAGTCTAGTTGAGGGAGGTCTGGTGGTGTGTCATCTTCGTGTTCTAGAGTTGACTGTTTAATAAAGAAGTCATTAAAAATGTTTGCCTTTTCTTTATTTGAATAGCATACTTTTCCGTTATAGTCTATTGGAGGAATTTCATCATTGTCTATACTCTTCTTTTCCAGGAATGCCCGGACCAACCGCCACCAATCTTTCTGTCTAAAAATGTTTGGGTCAGATGCTTTTCTATCTAGTTCATTTAAGAACTCACTTTTCCTATGTCTGATTTTTAATATCACGTAATTTCTGATTTGGCGGAATTTTCTCCAGTCGGCTTCTCGATTACTTTGTTTAGCTTTTTTGTGATTTTTTTTTTTTTTTTCGTTTTTCTATCAATATACGAATTTCGTCATTTATCCATAGTGCGTCTCTCTGGCGGACTAAGATTGTTTTAGCTGGCATACATTGTTTAGCAATTTCAAAGAACGTGTCAGTGAAGTTGGCGGCGCTTAAATCTATCGTGTCGTTTTCGATAATGTTTCTCCAGTTAACATTAGTGAGTAAGTTGCAGAATTTGTTAGAGTCCAGTTTACTGTAGTTATATATTATTCTTTTAAATGGTTTGTTTTTAATCACAGTGTTTCTAATGTATGCGCAAGGGACGCTGTGGTCACTACATATGGCAGGGAGAACCTCTGTGCGACTCACTATGTGTGGACTTTGCGTCATGATTAGGTCTAAACACGAACTTGTTAATTCTGTAATCCTAGTTGCTGAGTTTGTAAGCTGGAAAAGTTGGTGCACATTTAGGATGTCCATTAGGTGTTGTGAAGGGTTATTAAAAAAATCAGTGTTAAAGTCACCTAGTATAATAAATTTTACTACACAGTTATTGGCCTTGCGGATACTGTCGCTTATCAGCTACCAGTAGTTGACACTAGAATTCGGTGGGCGGTAAAAAGAACCAACTAACATACTTTCTTGGTTTATTTTTGTTTCAACCCATACTGCTTCCAAACCATTTACTTGTAAATCCGGACGCGGTTTGCAGAACAGATTATTTTTTACATATATGGCAACACCACCATGTGGGTCGTTCGGTCGGTCGCGTCTAATGGGTGGATGGAAAATAGTCAGGTGTATAGAGGTATTCATATCTATTTCGGACAACCAAGTTTCGGATACAGTGATAATATCAAACTAATTTGCTTCCGCCTCTATAAGATCTATTTTGTTTTTAATACTTCTAGCATTAAGGTGAATAATACATAGATCAGACCTGGTGTCAGTCCTACTTGGTCCCGGGTTTGCCTCAATGTCTCCAGCGCGCAAAAGTAGCTTACGCAAGGTTACGAGAGTATAACACGCTGTATCCATGATGGCAGGCGATATATTTTCTGAGTGACACTTAAAGGAATCCCCGACCTGTGTTTGTTCAAAAACATCGTGAGGCAAAACAGTAATAAACATATAAGCAAGCAAAGCAAGCGACAGCCGATTCTTGGATTTGACCGACGTCAGAATAAAAAAAGATACGAGGTTAGAATGGTTTAAGAACGCTAATTTCTGGCCTAATGCTACTGAGTCTTTCATTAAGACGACGTCTGATTCCCCCCCCCCCCCTTTTTTTTTTTTTTTTTTTTTTTTTGTTTCTAATCGTGACCACACTGGAGGACTCCGTTGGTCTCATCCCACAAATTAGGTACAAAGCCTATTGTCTGAGATCAAGGAGAGGGGGCGGGTGTGTGTGTGTGTGTGTGTGTGTGTGTGTGTGTGTGTGTGTGTGTGTGTGTGTGTGTGTGTGTGTGTGTGTGTGTGTGTGTGTGTGTGTGCGTGCGTGTGTGTGCGTGTGGTGTGTGTGGTGTGTGTGTGTGTGTGTGTATTCCGAGTTCAGTTCATTACAAACTCATCCCCCCCCCCCAGGTCCACACACACACACACACACACACACACACACACACACACACACACACACACACACACACACACACACACACACACACACACACACACACAAACACACACACACACACACACAAACACAAACACACACACACACACACACACAAACACAAACACACACCAAATACACACACACACACACTCACACACACACACACACACACACACACACACACACACACACACACGTATGAACACACACACACACACACACACACACACACACACACACACACACACACACACACACACACACACACACACCGCTCATCATCAACATCACCATGATTGTCATCATTATTTTGTGTGTGCTAACGATGCATAAAATTAATAACGTCACAAGCAAAGTAATGCAGGTGTTAATCCTGCACTACATAAAAAAACCTTAAAGTCAAGACTCCCACGTCCATCTCCCTCCCTCCCCTTTCAGTGTAGATTTGTTATAGTCTGAAATACCTTGAACTAAAAAGAGGGACAGCTGAGTGGAGACACAGGTAATAGAAAGGGGGGGAGGGGGAGGTAGGAAAAAGAAACACACACACACACACACGCGCGCGCGCGCGCGCGCGCGCACACACACACGCACGCACGCACGCACGCACGCACGCACGCACGCACACACACACACACACACACACACACACACACACACACACACACACACTCACAAAGAAAAGAAAAAAGATGGACAAGGTTGAAAGGTACATATCTATCTCCCCAAGGTTTATTTCCAACTCTTTCCCCCACGTCAAGGAACATTTCCCCCGTGTCACCGCGGACACATGATAAATTTGTTTATAGAGTTGTGTCCCTTGACAGGCCTCTAACATTGCCGCCATCTTTACGACTGGAGGCCGCAAGGCATTTTAGATAACTGCCGGCTGACCGTCGTTGGCGTCTGGTCGCGAGATTCTATAGTCGTCCGAGAAAAAAAAAAGAGAGAGAGAGAGAAGGAAACCCGTATTTGAAAACCTACGGATGTATTCGAGACACGTGGCCATGTATCGTCTCTGTCATTGGGTAGAGAAATAAAGACGCGGTCAGTGGACAGTGTATTATTAATTATCTTGTTCAGCGCAAGGACAAGGTGATGCCATTGCATATATTGCCACTTTTGCCACTGCTTAAAGTGTCGATTGAGCACAAAATGGCGTACGATAAAGCGGCACTATTATACAGAAAACTACACTTCCCACTCCAGTAAGCATAGCTAAGAAGAGGAACTGTTGTACTTGATATAGCCTATAAGTCACATACTCCTCAAGCAACAGTGCTGTAGCAATACTTCACAGGCAGCTACACCCTTGATATGAAACAGCTACACAGGCACAGGAGGTAACAGCTTGTTCGTTCAGCTTGTGGCCACCATTACTTTGCTGCGCTGAGAGTTCTCTGGTTCCAAAGTCTAAGGTAATGTAGACCACCTCGGGGCGTGAGGAAGAGTGGAATCAGAATGAAACACAGCGGTGGCTTTTCTTAACCCTCTGCCAAGAACGGCCATGTCCTTCGTCGAGTTTTTTTGTTTTCTTCTTTTTTTCCCCCCGCCTCTCAGGTGACAGATGTTCGCCAAAGGCTTCGGCGCGAAGACAGCTTTTGTTCGTACGGACTGTCCCGAAATAGGCCACTAACTACCGAAACGTTGATAACTCAGTTCGCTTGAAATCCGTCCCGTGAGAAACCCACAGAACACACTGTCGTATCTCACGTGCCGGCAGAACATGGAGAAGTCGGGTCACTTCAGCCTGTCGAGCTAGGGGAGATTTATAGATTCCAAATGAAAACTATCTCCCCGAAGACCTCCAAGAGATTTTGTCCGCGACTGTGGCGCGAGTCCTAATCTCCGAGGTCTCTCCTACCCGAGAGTGGGCGACGGTGCTTATTGCAAAGGGGCGGGGAAGTATTTTGTTGAAAGAATAACCTGCAAGGACAACTATGCAGAACCGTTCTCTCCTTTCTTTTCAGCGTTCAGCATGCCTCTTGCTCCTGTTCCCGTTCATTCCGCACATTTCCATGCCATTTGTGTCAATTCACGTGGGCGCCTTTTCGCCTTTGACTTGCTTCTTTCCGCTGCCTTTCTATGGGGCTTCCCGGCCGCCAGTCCTGCGAACACCTTGAGCCAACAGAACCTCCCAAATGACATCCCGCACCAAAACTCTGGAGAGTGGCCGCCAGGATTGCCTCTCAAGCTAAAGTTTTCAAACGTTCTCTGACCCACGACACTGAATAAAAAATGACCTTGAACAAAGGGTTGAAAGAGCATTCCGGTATTTTGAGCGATACAACGTGAAAATAGTCAAGCGTGAAAGCTTGAAAAAACTCAGTACAACACCGTTAAAGTCACTCAACCAAGCCCAAATATGGCAGCGCTTTGCATCAAGACAGGGCACGTGAAGACAAATTTGTGCAACAGAACGAAACACTTGGATTCAGAACATTGTGCACATTCATTTATGATGATGAGAGGTATGAGCTGCATGTAAATTAAGCAAATTACGTTCTTGAAAGCTCGAATCAGGGTAAACCCATCGTGCTTTCACTGGCCAAACGGAGCACCACGTGGTCGTCAGCCGAAAACTTGTGGGGAGAGGCTCTGAGAGGAACCCATCCGTTTCCTTCTGTCTGGTACCGTCCCACTTTCCCATTTCACCGAGGACGAGACATGCGCGAGGACGAAGCGGACGAGTGATTCGACGAATTCAGTTGTTCAGCACACTATCATAATAAGCTCAGAATCCCTCAGACCTCCCGAACGTATGCAGAATAAAGAAAACGTTTTTGCCGTGAAACAAATAAGTATTGTCTTTAGACAGGATGTTCTGCGACGTTTAAAATATGTATCCGACGCTGTGTGACTCTCGCTAGGATTTACATGCATTACAGTTTTAGTTGCTTTCCCTTGAGGTCCACCTGTGTAACATATAGTTTAGTACATCGCCCCGAACACGAGTGCTAGGTGCTGAGTTGTTGCCAACTGCGTGAAGGGGTTGCGCTGATCAGACAGCATTGGGCTTCATTTTTGTGTGCGTGAAATCATGTTTAAATGGTGCTGGAGAGAGAGAGAGAGAGAGAGAGAGAGAGAGAGAGAGAGAGAGAGAGAGAGAGAGAGAGAGAGAGAGAGAGAGAGAGAGAGAGAGAGAGAGAGAGAGAGAGAGAGAGAGATTAAAATTGTAAATGATTTTGTTTTTGTTTTTTGTATACTTGTTTTGAAATGGTCAGAGTGTCACACACGAAGCAGATTCGTACCAATAAACGCATTCAACAATAACAGACAAACAGGTAATACTGGAACGATAAAAGGCTTATATCAATCAGAACATGTCGTCATCATCTGCATCACTGTCGTCAGTTTTACTTCAGCAATGACAAACGATGACGACGGAGCTTAAACAACAGGTACATAAATCATAATAACAATTATTATTATCATCAGTAGGCTATTCTTCTTAAAGTGTAAGTTATGGCGTCATAGAGACCCTTCCCACACACATCCCACCCCACCCCATCCCCATATACAACCACTGCAACACAATAATTTTGAGCCGCGACCTGCACAGAAGCTGAAGTGAGTTTTCTCGGTGCAGCAGCGCCTCTCAAGGAGTGGCCAAACAAACAGCACCACTTGGACCAGCTCAAAAAGCTCGGGGAGCCCCCGCAAGGTAGCCAGAGATTGGTCATGATAAGTTACGGCTCTCTCTTGACATTTTCAACTGTCGTTTGGAAGGCAGAGAGAGCACGGTGCGAACTGTGCTGTCACGAATGGAGAGCGCCGTCACGGGCCCTGGTAGATGTGTAGATAAATGCCTTGCCAGGGGGTCCCGAACGCGTCCAGATACTGGCAACACCAAATTAGCGGGGGGATTAAAGCTGCCCGCAAGGTTCGGCCTGGAGTCCTTGTCCATAGTGACACAAAATTATGTTGGAGACTCGGAGAGAACTTTACGAGCTGTGTCCCCGGCTGCGCCAAGGTGCTACTTCTACTCAGTGAAGTGCTCATTTGCATGTCTGGGGGAACTCACGTTTTATTGTGCCGGGACAGGCTCGGATCCACCCTTAACTGCGCTAAAACAAACCCCTATGGTAAGATTAGCAGGGGGAGATTTTATTTGAAAAGGGTTAAAGTATACGAAAGACGGTATCTGATAACTTGAACAGAAGTGTTGGCCGTGTGATTCGCTGACATAACAAGTGCTGCTGCCCACAACGTAGGTAGAAGCCGTTTTTGCAGAGGCATAATCACATGCACAATAAAAAATCGGGAACTTGGAAGACGAGAAGTCGTATGACAGTAGTCAGCTTACAGATGAAACCAGATGATGTTCAAATGAAGAGCAAAAGGCTTTTGATTACAGTGGACAGAAGAGCAAATGACCTTTAACCGCAGCGTTTGGTTTTAGAAATGAAACCATTAAAAGTTCGAAAGAACAGGGAAAGGTGTGTGAATGTAGTTCGAATCAAGAGCAGAATGAGGAGAGAGACCAGATCGAAAGAAGAGTAAAAGGAGTTAGAATGCAGTCAAAAAAGAAGCGGAAGACGTTTAAGTGAGTGCAGTTGTTCGATTTTAAAAAGGAAAACAGAAGAGGTTTGAGCGAAGAGCAGAAGACATTAGATAGCAGTTGTATGATTTTAAAGACCAGAGCAGGAGAGGCCCCACTGAAGCCACAGTTGACGTTTGATAGCCAAGACTTTTGACGTTAGGTCCTCAGATCCCACATTCGGGGCGGGGATAGCTCAGTGGTTAGAGCGCCGGACTCGTCATCGAAAGGTAGCGGGGTTCGAATCCCTGCAGGAGCGGCGGGAGAATTTTCTTCTCCAGGGTCAACTTTCTGTGCTGACTCTTATTTCGGTATCCGTTCCACCCCAGTGTTACCGCAGTAGCACGTAAAAGACCCCCGTCTTCTGCCAAAAGTGCAGGTGGCAGGTTACAGCTAAACACGCATGTACCTTACGTATGTGGCTTTGCATGAAGTGACATGGTACATGGTTGTATGGTGTACACAGAAACGCGCCGAGATGGCAGCAGTTTCATGTGGCACCAGCCTTGCCAGCGCTGTAAGTACATCACTTCGGTGGATATTCACAAAAACGCGCTATAAAAGCTATTCATTCATGTAGAATCACATGCGAGCGCAGTGAGTCTGCTTGAGAGCGGAAAATAACGATACACACACACACACACACACACACACACACACACACAACACACACACACACACACACACACACACACACACACACACGCACACACACACGCGCACACACACGCGCGCGCTCGCGCGCGCGCACACACACACACACACACTCACACTCACACACACACACACACACACTCACACACACACACACACACACACACACACACACACACACACACACACACACACACACACACACACACACACACACACACACACACACGAACTGAGCATGAACTGTGGATGGCCTATGGAGGGTCCACGGATATGGCTTTGTCAGTCCGCGTGTTTCCCAAGAAGCACTTGTTTGTCTTGAGATCGTTGCGTTCAGTCTCTGTCCGGGGAATCTGATCTTGACATTTGGATATAATTGGGATTTCTGCTACTGTGCTTTCGGTCTTTATCGTAAAGTCAAGCAAAAACACACCCTATCGGCCTTTAAAATAAATTAAATCAAATAAAACAAAAAAACAAGAACAATGAAAGAAACTGAAAGCAATATAATTAAACAGAGTAACCTAAACTACCGACCTTTTGTTTGAAATGAAGCTTTTTGTTTTAGAGACAGTGGCATGTCCTGCGAGATAGCACACAAGTAGTAACTATGAATACAGTAAAAATCCTCTCCTTCCCTCGTGGCTTGTGGCGTCCCCCAGGGCTCTGTCCTGGGACCAATTCTTTTCATTTTGTATCTTCAGCCTCTTTCTGATGTAATCAGTCACCACTCTGTCTCTCGTCACATGTTTGCGGATGGTACTGATCTGTACAAATCTGATTCTCCTTCTGATTCATTCACTCTCCCACGGAACATCAAAGCCTGCATTTCTGATGTGAAGGTCTGTTTAGTTCAGAATAAATTTTAGTTAAATAAAGACAAAGCAGAGACTCTTCCGATAGGCGTTCTGCTCCTGGAATTGACCTTCCTTCCTCATTGCGAGCGGGTCGGATGATATTCCAGTTTCAGCGCAGCTCGTAACATTGGTGTCATTCTGACAGCCAGCTTGCTCTGAAAGAACAGGTGAGAAAAGCGCCAACTGGCTTAGCTGGAGATCAGACCGATCAGTTCAATTTGACAGTATCTTTTTTCCAGCCACCAAAACTCTTCCTCTTTTGTTCTCTGTAGGCTTGATTATAGTAATGCTTTCCATTGGCCCTACTTAATAACATTCAAAGCGTGATCAACTGCTCAGCTCACCTCATCTGCAAAGCTCTTAAATCTGCCTACAAGATCTCCACTGGCTACCAATCAGCATCTTCATTCAATTCAAAATAGCTCTCATCTACTTCCCTATACGAGCTGCTTCATCGCTACTTGCCTTCTGACTCCCTTTGCTTTTCCTCGCATACTCGGATCCCTCCGTGTTCCTAGGATGGGCAGGAGAATCCCGGAGAAGAGATCCTTTCAATACATCGGACCTGTGATCTGGAACTCTTCCTGTCTCTGTCAGACGTTCCTCTTCACTCTTTTCTTTTAAGTCAAAACTGAAAACCCACCTCTTCCCTTCTGCATTCTGATTTGTCGTTTTTTCTTCTTCTTTTTTCTTTCAACCATTACCAGTAATGCATGTATTTGTAGAGTGAGTGAGTGAGTGAGTGAGTGTGTGTGTGTGTGTGTGTGTGTGTGTGTGTGTGTGTGTGTGTGTGTGTGTTTGTGTTTGTGTGTGTGTGTGTGTGTGTGTGTGTGTGTGTGTGTGTGTTTGT